>JACYXV010000720.1:0-11303 GCA_016859225.1 Thielaviopsis cerberus
GTAAAGAAGTAAATATAAAGAATAAAAAAACGCCATTTGGATAATGTTAATGAAGAAAAGGGTGAGAAAAAAAAAGGACACCAGCCTGTATTGGTCAAGACGCTCTATCATAAGAGAAAAAGAAGAAGAAAAAATAGTAAGTAGAATCGAAAAGAAAGGGAGCCAAGAAGAGACAAGGTGGAAAATATGTGCAAAGAAAAAAAGAAAAAAAAAGGAGACGTGGAGAGAGATGGGAAGAGTACCGAGGCATCAAAGAGAGTCATGGAGTTCAAACGACGCAGGGGGATATAGAAGAAGAGAAACGGAAACAGAAACAGAAACACTAGCAAGACTACGCTTGATAACCATCCGCTCATTTACATCAACGTCTCCCACACCACATCGCGCTGGCGGGGCCCATATACGGCTCACCTTGTCCGATTCGTGCTCAAACCAACATTTTTCCTTAAAGCCGCCTGTATACGCATTTTCTGGCCAAGCGTCGCCTTGGGCCCCGCTGCCTTGACCGCTGCCTTGAGCGCCATGGATGCGCGAGCCGCAACGCTGTGCTTTTCCAGCGACTGCGGCGACGGTGGCAGCGGCGGCGAGTTTAACTGTGTCTGCGGCAGCGGCGAATAAAAGGGCGTAGATGTGGATAAAGGGGTGCTGGGGGAGAGCGTGAAGGAGTACTCGGGCAAGACGGGCGGCGCGGACGCTGACGGACTGGGCGGTGCCGTCATCGCGGCGTTGCTAGACAACGGCAGCAGTGGGGGCGGTTGGATCGTTGGCTCATCACAGGTCTGTGGTGGTAGCACGCACTGCAGTGCCTCAACGGCACCGTCGCTCTGAACACGTGCGTGCCTTGGCGGCGCCACGGCCTGGACAATGCCCTTCGTGGCAGTTGCTAACGCAGCCTGAGTCGCCTTTCTAGCGGCACTGGGCGCTGGCGTCTTGGACACCCTGTGCGCCGTGGGCGTCTGCATCTGTGTTTTGGCGGGTTTCCACAGCTTCTTGGGCGAGATGGCGGCAGAAACCGGGCGCGGTCGCTGAGCGGGCGTTTTTTTGGTGGAGGGGGGCGTGGCAATCAGCTTGCTCTGTGGCGGCAACCAGATGTTCTACTCCATGTCGCCGCCAACCGCAATACTCATCTGCGAAGACTGCAGGCCAGGCTCAGGAGAGCCTGCGGGGAAGCCTGATTTCATGCTAATATTGACTGCCGGCTGACTCTGACCCTGGACTGTACTCTGTGAGTTGGAGGCTGTTGCGCCAGGATTCGCCTTGGCGGCCTCGGCGGCAGCAGCAGCAGCGGCAGCAGCAGCTAATTCCATCTTCTTCTTTTTCTTGGCGAGTGCTATTTGCTCGCGCAGAGGCTTCTTTTGCGGCGCAGAAATCTTGCCGGTAGCAGGTAGACGGGGGCGCGGGCGGCGTTGCTTAGCTGGCAGGTCTTCGTCTTCTACCAGAGGCTCGCCGTTGCCTGCGTGGAGCTTGGCCAGGAAGAACTCGCGCACAAGACCAACTTCGTTGTTAATCGTGTCAAGAGTGACAGACTGATGGGGTGGCAGAGCGGAAATGAGCTCAACTTCGGTAGTGCCTGTGGTCTGGGCCTGCTGGTACTGGTTACGCATGCGAGACTGAAGCAGATGTAGCGGTACGGAAATCATATCCAGGCCTAGGTCCTTGTCCAGACCCAAATCGCGGAAGCCAAAGAAGTCTTCGCCCAGGTCTTCGGCAAAGTCTCCACTAACAAACTGGTCGGAGCCATCGTTAAACGCGCCCGCACCATCAGCACCGGCATCGGCAGTCAGAGCAGGACGCAAAAGATCAGTCAGATGCTGCTTCATGCGCTCGTGGATCTGACTGAGCTTAACGCTCAGACGGTCAGTGTCTTCCTTGACATACGACTCGAGCGTGGCCAAATCATAACCGTTCTCGTCGAGCGTATGTAGAACAACTTCTTCGGGCGTATAGTACGGCTTATAGCTAATAGTTCCATCGGCAGATGTCACTGGAACCTTGTCCGCTTCGTTGTAAACGGTAAACGTCCGACATAGCTTCTGGAAGTAGTCGGCGGCAATGCTGGTTAGTACATCAACCGCCGACGGCTGCAGCTCCTCAAAGCCAGCGTGGTAGAGAATCTTGCCCACGGAACGCTGAAGCGCCATCTCGCACGCCCTACCCGCCATTAGAGGGCCGTCGTCAGTGACAAACTGAGGCGGGACATCAGCTTCGATAAACGGGTCAGCGACCTTGGGAAATTGATTGGTGTACACCTGAGTCTGGACTTGCATCTGCTTCACTATTGAGATCTTGGTCGACAGTCTCCGGGTGTCTTGAATCTGGCGAATATTGGCGTCAAACTTTTCCGCAAACCTGCTGGGCGGTGTCTTCCACATCGACGGCTCAATGACCTTGACGGCCCATTGGTTCTGGTTGATGACTTGGCCCTCGCCATCTTCAATCCACTGCAAATGCGTTGGGATATCGGGAATTAGGCTCTGTGGATGGTAGTAGGCGGGCACAACGAGGTCCTCTTCAGCATTGTCAATGTTATCAACAAGCGTCTCAGCCTTAACCGGCTCTTGGCTGGGTGCTCCACCCTCAATGGCACGGGCAGACGCCGAAGCATGGCCATCAATCATCGTTTGACTTTTGAGGAATCGCCGGATATCAGCCTTGCGTCGCAGCAGCGCGGGGGCGTCGACATTTAGGCCGGTCTCTTTAAAGAGCTGGTATCTTTCGCGGGTGATGAGTGCGCGGCCCTTCTTGGTCACCTGCTTCCAAATTTTGTACTCTTCGTCCTCAAAAACAGGCTGGCTGGTCTCGCCAATGGCATGAGTCAGCGCTAGATTGCTTAGTGATGGACCATCAATATCCATGGCATCGAGTTGAGACCCAACGAGTGGTGTTTGTGACCCGGCAATGGTGGGCGTGGCCCCACGGCCCAGGCTGTCAGCCTCTGAACCCTCGCGCGCTTGGCCAGCAAGCCGTTCACCTGAATAATGGGCTTTGTCTCTGCCGGCGTGTCCTCCTTGTCTGCTTCTCCTGTCCTGCGAGACTTTCCGGGAGCGCCCTTCGAGGCAGTGGCGCCACCAGCCCGGCCACGAGACGACATTATAGGCTCGTCCTCCGAGTCTTCGCCGTTGTCGTCGTCTCCGCCGTTCTGTTTCCGGCGTTCTTCGGCTTCAACTTCGGCGCGGGAGCGTACAACGAGGTCGGGAATGAGGGGAATGAGCTTTTCGGCTTCCTTGCGCATGCCGTTCGCCATACGACGGAGAGGATGGCTCATATCGCGGTTGTATTTGAGGCAGTTGTCCCAGATAAGATTGAGGTCGGCGACAAACTCCGTCTTGGACTTGTACGCTAGACTCTTGAGCTTCTTGGTCATGCTACCGAGATCCATGGGTTGTTTAATAACTAAGAGAAAGGGAGCCTGTTAGAACTATTTTGGGCTGCCACCGCAAGAGAAAAAATAACCACAACTCACTGATATAATAATCTGGCGCTTCACGCTTATTTACCCTGGTGAGGAATGGTGTTGAGTACTCGGTATGTGCCTTGAGCTCGGTTAAAACCTTTTCTATAGCCTCGTAAAGTTCTTCTTGGTTGATGTTTTCCTCATTGGCCCATTTGCTGCGGTTCTTGCGGACTTCATTCATCAGCAGACGCAACTCCGAGTCGGTGGCATGAACAGCATCACGCTTCATGTCAATGCGGGCAATCAGGTGCTTGAGCGTCAAACTTGATGCGCCCAGGTTAGCGCTAGACAGGGTGCCCTGGTGCTGGGCCTGCGCATTAGCTGCGGCGGAGCCATGCTGATTACTGTCCATCTCGGCTTGCAACTGCTTTTCCGACTCCTCGAGCTGCTGCTGCTCAAGCATGGCCGTGCGGTCATTCTCTAGGGTATGGAATATAGTGTGGAAGCTGCGACGAGCGGATTCCTCGGTGGCAGTGCGGGCAGCCTCGAGCCTTTTCCGCGCATCCTCGATGGATGACGGCTTCGCGGGCAGCTGAGACTGCGACTGAGAGTGTGAGGAATCGGAATTGTGGGCGGAAAGTACAACGAGGTCTCTGGGTTGGCGACCGGGCGACGTAACTGACTGCACCGGCGAGCTGCCGGACTTGGATGGTGAGGGCAGGGCGCCGGGGCCTGAGGACATGGTGGACGACTTGGACTTCTGTGGTGAAGCGACATTGTTTTGCGGCTGGTCATCGGACTCTTCTTCTTCTTCGTCATCATCATCGTCGTAGTCGTCTTCGTTGATGGTGCGCTTGGCCCGTTTCCGCGGCGGTTCTTGTATAGGGGCATGATCGGTAGCGGGGGGTGGCAATTGTGAAAGGCCCGAGGCAGCGTCTGTAGTAGTAGCAGTGGGCGGCGGTGGCGATGATGGGCGGGCGGACAAGGAAGCAATCACATCAAAGTCGTACTGGCCATCCGGGCCGAAAATCTGCGAAATCTTAGACTCGGCAGAGCGAAAAAGATTGCTAAAGTGGGCGCGTCGTTGTTCTTCCTCAGGGTCAACGACGTCGGGTAAAATAGGGCCGCCCGGAGCCGGAGTTCCAACACCGTCAACGGGAGTCATCATGCGCGACGGACCCTCATCGGCCACGGCCAGATGCGGCGGGCGGGTAAAACTGGAGGAGGGCATCCCGGGAAAATGCAATGCAGCAGCCAGCAATGGGGCAGCGGAAACGGCAATGCACGAATGCGATGGGAGGGGAGACAACGAGGAGTAGCAAAAAAGCGCTGCAAGTAGACAAAAAGGACGATGAGCGGATAAGCGAATAAGGCGGGAAGAAGCTGAGCAGAAAACTGCTACAACCAAAGAGACAAAAGACTGCTGGGAAAAATGATGAATGCTATAGAGATGTAAGGATCACGGGTTGGAGCGTATCAGTATCACACTGTAGGGCAAAAAGGCGCGATGGGGCAGTAGCCATATGCGTTGCGCTGGGGCGATTTGGAATCGCGTTCGCGCCACGGAATCGCAAGAAAAGCGGCCTATATGGACATCAGAATGAAGCGCGAGTTCTAGATAAACGACCGATGATTTTTTCGCGACGAAATCGATTGATTTTGGGTGGATGGCGATGGCTGAAAGATGCGGCGTTGATGCGGGAAAGGAAGACGTGAGGTTGAAGTAAAACTGCCTTCTTGGAAGCGACTTTTCTCATCTGCTGTTTTAGTAGCCGTAGTCTGGAATTTAGTGGGTAAAGAGAGTCACTGAAGGCCCCGTATGGGCGCTGACTGGGTCAGTCGTAGTAGTTTACAGAAGGGGTAAAGGTGAGGAAAAAAAAAAGGCGTCGTACAGAGCTGTACCCCGGTACTTGGGACCAAAAGTGCTAAACGACAAAAGCGTAATCAAAAGTGGCGGAAATGTGTGCGCAAAAGTTTTGCAGCGACAGAGGCAAGTGGGCTCCGGGACAAAACGGCGAGAAACCGGCTGCGCAGACGGGAAGGAAGCCGGATGAAGACGCGCAAGGAGTCGGCGGGCCGGTACCAAGTACTTGTGTGCTTTTTGAGGCGGAGGCGCAAACGACTGACACGGGGTTGCACTATTGGTTAACTATGGGTAGCAAGGGGGGTCACGTGTATAGTCACGTGCTGCTCAGCAGCTTTGTGTTCTTTGGTTGTCACCTTCCATACCTTTTTTTTTAACTCACGCGCCTTAGTGCACGGGACGGAAGGAGGAGAATTGGGAAAAAGCTAAGGAGAGTTTGGTTAGGGGGCAACCAGTGAGTGTTATATTGCAGCTGACGTTAGTCTCAACATTTTGAATAGGCAAGGGGTAAACGAACCGATGTAAAGAAAAAAAAAAAAAGCCACCAGAGGAAAAGAAAGAAGTCGTGAACACAAAGCCGCTGTCTGGGTTTATGTATTCGGGGCATGACAGCTGCACCCCGCGTCTTCTTCCAGGCTACTCGAACTTGGCTGGTTTAAACGTTGCCATGCTCAAGCTGCTACATGGAGAAAACTTCTGCCTTATGCCGTGTGTGTACAGACATGAAAGCAAGCCAGAGGAGTGGACCAGTGTAGCGTCCAAGGCATCTAGACTGCTTCCCACACGGCTGTTGGACCAAGCAAATATCCAGCAATACACCGCCTATACATTATGGCATTTGCAGTCTCTGGCTGCTGAGAGTGGCTCTGGTATTGCTGCTGCTGCCGCCCTGCCTGTATGTTTAGTGCAATACAGGTTGCAATGCAGACAGATGCAGCGAGATGTGCCCTTCTTGGGTTGTAAAGACCTTTCTGTCGTCTAGCTATGAGTTGATGTTCGGCTCAAACAAGCAACGTCATTCTAATCCTTGTCTGTTTTGCTGGGAACCTTGCTTTGGGCTATAGCTGCGTCTGAGCTTCTATTTTCTCTCCAGATCTTTTCTAGCCTCTGCGCTTTTGCATTGCCATCTGCAAGCTTCTGCAAGTCATCAATTGATGCATCGATTCTCGATTCTGTTGCTCATCTTGTGTGGTTGCGCTCAACAAATCACTAACCCCACCACGGCGTGTGCAACCCTCGGCTAAGGGTTACGAGCGGGTTTCTTCTGCTGCCTACATTTTCGATCTTGACCAGGCTATTTCTTCTGTCTCAACCACACTCATCATCTTTGATTTCGCCACTCAATTGCCGGCTATCGGGCTCCGTTTTTCCTTTCCAATTGTCCGTCAATTGAATCTCTGTTTGCTTCTTTCTGACTGATTGCCTGCCATGAGGATACGAGTGCAGTTTGCAGGTGAGTGGTCCAAGTCTTGCCGAAATCTAGGGAATGGCAAGTTGGCTAACCCTTAGATTCTCTTTAGCGATATTCTTCGTGCTGTGCTTGGTCGCAGGCTACGCTGGCCTAACGTCGCTCAACTTCGATTCTTACGTCAACGACAAGTTTTTGCATTTCATCACATTCTTCATCCTTACGCTCGTCTTTTACTGGATCGTCGACACCCACCGCCGTCGCGCTCTCAACCTTACACTTGTCGTGTGCACCGGTGGCCTCGGTGTTGGCTCCGAGTTTCTGCAGGCCGTTTTGCCCAATGGCCGCACGTTTGACATTTACGACATTGTTTGCAATGTGATTGGCAGTGGCGGTGCTATTGCGTTGTGCTCGTGGTACCATGGGCGCATGCTGGATCGCCGGAGGCAGCGCCGCTATAGTGCCGTGCCGGGTGAGGATACTGAGGATTTGGAGCTGGGCGAGGGCCACGAGTCGGGAATCTTGCATGATGAGAGCGGCTCGGCGCCAGTACCGCCGGCACCGGCTCGGACGCTAGAGGAGGAGGTGGATAATTGGGATGAGCACGCTCAGGATAACTGGGACGATGACCAGGAAGAGGACGATCTGGGCGTGGGAACTATTGGAGGGGCCAAGGACCCGGCTCCACCAAAGAAGCGCACTGACTAGGTGGAGGAAGCAGAATGTAACTTTTGATTTACGGCGACTTCGGGAAAGCGCCAGTGATAGCTGGACTAAAAACCAAACAAGAGTAGGTAAAATAGCACATCAAGCATTATTAATATTTATATCCACGAAAGCATCTATCTATCTACACTTGTAACTAGACCACGACGGCCTTATCACCACCCAAAGCCCTCGTTGTGCCACTCAACGTGACGGCCCTTTATTACCCACGGCGTTACGCATTCTCTCAGCTCCCTCGCCATCTCCTCTGGACCACAGACCCAAATGGCTACTCTCTCCTCGGTACCAGCCTTGAAAACCTGATCTACAATCTTGTACAGATCTGGCCGTCTGCGACTATCTATCGACGCAAATCTGCTTCTGCAAAGCTCCGACAGGTTTTCGTGCTGCTGCAACTCGACACCCAGCTGTCCTAGACCTGCCGTCAGCGGCGTTTGGTCCGTTGGTCGCGGAAGCGGATCCGAATTCATGCCCGTTAGGAAAATCCGCACGCTCTCGTCTGTCAACGCTGAGTGCACGTCCGATACAGCCCAGGTGGTTTCCTCGGCCGCGCGCGCCGCCCACACTAGGTCGACTTTGGCAGCCGGCTCGTCAGCGCGGATAGCACGGTACACGGGCAGGATGAACGAAGCGCCCACGCCGCCGGCCACCAGCAGCACGCGGTCAATGTGCGAGCTAGTCAGACGGTGCAACTGCTTGGGTGCGGCGCCGTACGGCCCATCGATGCATAGCGGCACGGGAGAGCCGAGCGTGCGAGCTCAGCGAGGCGCGTGGTCATGGGCCCGTTCATGATACGCGCCACAAGGGTGATTTCGCTGCGGTCAGGATCGACGGTGGCCACAGTGAAGGGGTTGAAGATACTCTCAAACTGCAGGCTGGCAGGTGACAGCGGCGAGACGCGCGGGCGCGCAGCTGGCGGGAGGCTAAGGTACACGTGCGCAGCAGGGTTGGCGAGGAACTGGCTCAGCTTGGACGCAGATAGCTGTGCCGAAATTTTTACCAGAGATGTACCGGGGATAAACGACAGAGCGCTTGGGGCCGTGGAAGTGGCCAGGCGGCGGCTGATGATATCCAGGACAAACACAGTAATGGAGACCAAAGCCTGCACACGCGTGGGCGTCGCATGATCAGCGTGCAGAAATACCATGGGCGGGACAACCATGGCACCGACCAGGTGTAGCACAAAGAACAGACGGTAGCTCCGGCGGCGGATCTGCACCATTGTTGAGCCGGTCAACGTGCACATGGCGAAGAAGGCGATTTCGCCCATCATGACAACAAAGGTAAACGGCTTGGTGGACAGCGTACCGGCGTGGCGGAAGAAGTTGAGATACAGCACGGCATGCAGCGCCATGCAGGCGTACACGATGCGGCCGAGCAAGCGGTGCCAGCGGTTGAGCTCCTCGTGCGAGCTGCCTAGCAGGCCGGCAATGGGGTTTAGGTACTTGAGGGCCAGAATGTACTGTAGGGGCATTTGGGCGACGGCGACGACACCGAGGCGCTTGGTGACATGCAGGTAATCTGGCCGTGTTAGTTGTCCATACGAGGAGTCACCTTTTGCGCACGGGGTAGGCATTGGAGCACAGGGTGAATGGCGAGAAGAAACATACCGCCTTGCGTCTCAGCTACGCTAAAAAACTGTCAGAACCATCGACCACAGCGCACCCGCCACCCACAGGTCGCGCTGTCCCCAACTCTGCCCGCCCACAACCACCTCACCGCCCAGCCACCAGCGCACATATGCCCACGATAGTTTGCGCCCCGATGTACTGCCACGTCTGCTCTTAAGCACAGGCGAAGCGGGTCTTCCATTGATCTCTTCGTAGTCTTCGGTCGGCAGCGCGGTGCGGCCGTTGCGGGACTTTGGCGCAGAGCGAATGCGGAGGACCAAACGAGCAAGCACGAGGAGCACAATGGGGGCTAGCGACGAAAGCAGCGTCAGGCGGGCGTACTTGTCGAGGGCGAGGCGACGCAGGGCCTTTTCGGCGGGCGTGGCCGAGGAGAAGTGAAGCGGCCAGTGCATGACTGAGAAAGAATCAGACGGCGATGAGAAGAATACGGTGGACCCGATATTGACACTCAGCACAAGAGCGAGGCCGGAAAAAAGAGCGTGAGAATCGGACCTGACAGCAGGCTTTGCAGGAGGAGAAGCCGCCATGGTGAATTTTTATGCGTGCTTCCTTCAAGGTACTGAGCAGGCCCTGTAACAGATAGTCTAGGTCACGCTTGTTAGCTGGCGTTTTTAGCTGCCTTTCTAGGCCTCTCTAGGGCCCTTCGAGATGGGGCGCAGGTTTTGATCTGATAGGCACAGAGAACAAAAGAAAGCGGGCAGCAGGGATCTCTAGGGCTTGGCGGGCCAATGATGGCTTGGATCAGATAAACAAGGCAAAGCAAAGGGCAGACAACGGAGCCTGGAAGACGAAAAGACAAGACCCAAAACAGAAGGCAAGTTGTGGCGAAGGGCGTCTGAGCGGCCAAGACGACGAAAAGTTGCTGACAAAACGACGGGAGGAGAATCCTTGTAATAAATTGGCGATGAGAGACCAGGCTGTTGATTACCACATTCAAGCCTTGCGTATGTAGCCGTTTTATTCGCCCAAACTGGTTGCTAAGGCTGCCTGGACGTCCGTCAGACGAGGCCGGGCTTCTCCAACATAGAGCCGCTATTTATTGAAGCTTTTCAGGCCCCGCGATCTCCGAGCCGGGTTGGTGAATTGATTGGGCTATTTTGCGTCTACGATTCCACGACGCCTGCAAGGACTGGGTAAAATCTGTGATGTCTCTATAAGGTGCTATATATGACTGCCAAACTATATGGAACAGTTCAAATAGCTCCCAGGCACAGAACCGGTGTCGTAGTCTAATACAGTCGCAACACAAACCAAGAAGGCGCAAAACATTATCCGGAAACAAAAACCGCAATAACCGCGACAAGGGAAAATAAAAGTGGGGGTGAAACTGATTACTCAGCTACCAGTTGTTGTCTTTTGTCCAAGCAAGTATACACTGACAATCTGTTGACCGCCAACCTCCACAGGCCTTTGTCTAGAGTCGGCAGCAGAGATCCAAGTCGATAGCTTTTGGGGAGACTTCTCTGCCTGACTTTGAAGTAGCTTCCAAGCAGCATTAGGAACTCTAATTTATCTGGCATCAGTGTTTGTAGAGTACACCTCCTGAGACGTGACATCTTTGGTTGGTTCTGCGATGGCGCAAAGGTGGCGTGCACATCTGCGGCCTGCTTTGTGTGAGTGTCTAGCAGTGCAGTTGATTTCTCCTTAGACGTATCGGCAGTACCGGCGTCTATGTCGAGTGTTGGGACAGTCTATCTGTTTCTTGTTTGGAGCATTGTAACCTTGAGATGTCTCCGGGGCTGTGATGCAAAGGGCATGCAAAGTGACGTACCTGCCGCCCACCAACTTTGCTTTCATTTTATTTCATTCAACGATTGCCTGCTTCCTGAACCAAACGCCAGATACCGGAGAGGAAAACAAGACAAGATCAGCACCCGGAAAGCTCATTGGAAGAGGCCGGAGGCGATGTCGCCACCAACGCCGCGGAAGACTCTTGCCTACTTATATTGAAACTAATTACCCAATAAACGGAAATCCAGGGGCGGTGGCGCAGTTGGGAGCGCGTTAGACTGAAGCTACAAACTTCGGCCATCTCATCAGAGAGTTATCTAAAGGTCACCGGTTCGATCCCGGTTCACCCCATCCGCATTTCCTTTTGCCCCCGATCTGATTTTCTAACCCTAACTTTTATCAGGACATCAGGGTTATATCGGAGGTGGTACCTTTGGGCACTGATTGTCGCACCAAAACGGTTTGGCAGATAGGTTAATGAATCATCACCCAAGCTACCGGAACCCACACTTCTCCAGTCCTCCGGCCGCGGACACCGTTACGCGGTCC
>JACYXV010000721.1:0-11287 GCA_016859225.1 Thielaviopsis cerberus
GCGGTTCTCCGTGCGCGTCTTGGCCGCCCAGCGCCCACAAGTCTCCCCAACGGATCTTGCGCGCGTCGTGGTACGCTGCCGGCTGAAACTTTTGGTGACTGTCCATCTCTCAAACTTGCCCTCAGGCGTGCACAGATCCATTGACACGTGGCCGTGCTTCTTGAGCGGCGGCCGGATGTTGCGCGGAAGCGCGAGCGGGTGGAATTCCGATGCGCTGCGCTCGAATCCAATAAAGGCCCGCTCCGAGGCTACCGAGTCTTGCGCTAGACCCGGAGGTCCCGTCGTGCCGCGCTGGATCGCCACGTAGCTAAATTCCACGTCGTCGTTGTTGCGGTGCTTGGCTTGAAGCACGCTCTGTAGGTATGGCGGCCGAATGTACCGCTGCGCAAAGTAGCAAAAGTCTTTGCGGCCGCTGCTCCGGCCCTCAACCAAGTACAGCGGACACTTGCCCTGTGTAGTGCATGGAGCAATCACCATTCCAGGCTCCTTGGTACGCACAAAGTTGCCCGAGATATCCTCCAACTGCGGCTCTGCACCCGGCGGTAAGAGGAATTCGTTGAGCAGCCGACTGCGCGCCTCGGCGACGGCCTCGAAGCCGCGCGGGTGTGCCTTTTCAATAATCACCAACACACCGCCGTCCGGGTTGAGTAATGCCCACAGCTGGTTTAGCACGGCGCGGCGCTTGTGGCCTTCTTCGACGGGGAGCAGCTGGTGAGACGCCAGGATGACATCATACGACTTGCGTGTCTGCGGCGTTTGGGGGCCATCCAACACGCGATCAGCATTGTCCGCCGAGTGCACGTAGTCGGGAACGCGCGGGAGGAAGGTTGTGTTGCCCATGATTTTAGCGATGCGATCGCGGAGGTGTTCAGCGCCAAGGACAACCGTCTTGCGCGTGCGTGGCTTAGTTTCCTGAGAAACGTCGCCGCGCTCGCGCATAGCCTTCCACTCTGCGCCAAGAATTTGTTCCCAGGCAATAATGCCGCCGCCGACACCGCCGACATCTAGAACGCGCGGGCCGTCTTCGCCGTGTTTGGCTATCAAGTCCTTGAGCCACTGTGAGCCAAGACGCTTGCGAACCTCGACGAGCACACCAAAGATGGATGCGTACACAGGAGGCATGTATGTAGCCAGGACGACATCGGACTCGATGGGCTGCATGCGGCGGTGGTTGACGTTGACGGGAATCGGCTTCATTTCTCTCATTTTCATGCTTTGCGGGGTGGTGGGACCTTCGGGTAGACCAGGGCCGCCAAAAAGGTTCTCGGCGGCTATGCGGATGTGGCTGGGAGATGTGCGCTTGAGCATCTCTGTAACAGGTCGGACCATACGGCCGGGCGGCAATTGGACTGTTCCAGGCGAAATACCGAATCGAGCTTCCTGAGTGAACGGGTGCAGTCGTGCGTTCTTCTGCGGCTCCGTCAAGTGAGCCTCGCGCTCATCTTCTTCCGGATCAATCTCTGGATCATATACAACTTCCACCTCTTCATAGTCTTCCTCGTTTTCGCCCTCTTCAGCCTGCATCTGTTCCTTGTGCTTGGCAGCCTGCTCCTGCGCCGCCTTGAAATCTTGCTCCAGCTTTTTCATTGCATCGCGTTCACGCGGACTGCGGGCCACAATATCAACGTAATTTGCCTTATATTCGTCTTCTTCGTGCTTCTCTGGCGGGTATGCGCGCGTATCGCCATCGACGTGGTCTTCGGTGGCACGAGTATCAAACGCCGAGTACGGGCCGGAGATTGGGGCGTCTTTGGCCTGGAAATTGTCGTGTGATGGGATGCCGACGTCATCGGGCGATGTCTTGCGTAGTGGTGCACCGTATAGACGGACGTAGAGCTGGTATTCGGCCGGCTTGAGGTATCCGTCGGGCAGCGTATCGCGGAAGCGCTGCTTAGCATCGCGGACCACGCGCTCAAGCTCTTCAGGAGTTTGCTGCTCAAGCTCCGTACTAGTACCACTAGAACCGATATCCTGATTGGGCTCCTGCTTTAGTCGGGCGACAGTTGATGAAATACACCGGCTGGCATGTGATTGAGCGGCGAGTATGGCGGGGGATGGCGACGACACAAGGCATTGCCGTCCGAGTACACCACGAACAGGCAGGCGGTATACCGGCCGAACAGTCCGAGCGCCACGAACTGAAAGCATAATGAGCTGAAAAGACAAAAAAAAAATGGCGTCTTTGGCAGCTTATGATGAATGACAAGCGATGTTGTAGTGAAGCTACAGAACTTTCAGCTGGTGGTTGTGTTTAGTCACGTGACGATAAAGCTTAATTGAGAGTAATCGCAGGCGTCCTAATTGGCTGTAGTAGAATAGGGTTAGAAGCTTCAGGGTTACATAAGCACAATCAAAGAAAGCATCGCTATATTCATATACGTAGAAATAACCACAAAGAAAACCTCAGAGACGGCTACAAATCAGCCATTGTCTTGAAAACTGGACGGGCAACCTTCTTTGTCGTCGTTGAGCCATCGGGGGCTTTGGTCGTGATTGAAACGGTTGGCTGTGGACTGACCACATTGAAACGCGAAGCCTTTGCGGCCATATAAGGATCGAGCTGCACTCAACAAACGGCGCAGTCCTTTTTACCACGGCACGGCCCGTCAACAGAGTGCGCCATAGTAAAAAGAACGCCAGCGCCCACTCCATTGTTAGCTTATCAACATGCTCTAGTACATGATTCTGCCGCCCACCCTCACTTGCCACCCGAGAGCAGCTGTGTGAGCCAGCCAAATATACGTGCCGTCAAGAGTGAAACAAAGTATAGCCCCACAAAGGTAATGAGGTTGCCTAGCAGGCCGCTGGCACTGAAGCCTGACCCGCCCGTTGCTGCCGTCGGACCATCGAGCCCCGCCCCACCCAACCGCTGGCCTGGCGTACTAAACACCTCGCCGGCTGAACCCTTGTTCTTAAGCCCGACAGCACTGATGATGGCGGCTGCGAGCGCCGACGGGTTCGCGCCCTGAACAGTGTCAATGACCTTGCCGCAGTGAAAGATTTTAAAGGTTGGCATAGCGCGCACGCCCTGTGTCGACGCCACGTCACGCTGCTGGTCGACGTTGACCTTGACAAAGGCGACTTTCTTGGGTTCGGCGTGTTCCTTGGCGAGCGCCTCGAAGCGCGGCGCAATCATCTTGCAGGGGCCGCACCAGTCGGCGTAGACTGTGATGAGGGTTAGCGATGCGCGCCTAAGGGTCTGAAAGAGCCTTACAGTCGGCAATGACAACATTGTGTGTCTTGAGGACAGTGTCCCACTGCGAGCTTGATTGAATATTGGTGACGGACATGGTGAACAAAGAGTGTTGTTGAATGCGATTAACAATTCATGTGGGTTGGAAAATGCGACAAAAACGACGTCATTGTTCTTTTGCGATTGCTGAGCTTAGGTGGCCAAAGAGTCAGGGTTATAAGCTAGGGTCTGGGCGGTGAGCTTGCTTCTTAATTCTGCCAGCCAAAATTGCGACCGCTATTTTTTTTTCCACTGAAATCTTGATATGGGCACCCAGAGCTGGACCTTGTCAGACGTCATTGGACAATCGGAGCGCTTTATACTTTTTTTAATATTGCCGCAATGTCAGACAGACTCGAAGACGATCGCTCTTCCAAGGTACGTTTGTGCTTATTCTTGGATATTGGTCCTAGCTAACTCCGCCTAGCGCAGCAAGACCTCCCACGAGGGCGGAGGCTATCCCACTAAGCCCAACAGCAGATTTACGCCCATAGAAGGCGGCCGGCAATGGACTGTCTCCGTTGCCTTTCCCGGCAGTGTTATTGAAGAGTACGTGCTCACTGACCCATCCGCCCAACCCACCATTGACACTCCCTTTCTAGCACACACACTACCGACCAGCAAGTCGCTCTGCCGGGCCGTCTTGGCCGCGCGCTCGCCCTGCACAACATTGATGAAGTCATTCTCTACGATGACACACCGTCTGCCAAACGTCCTGCCAACGTCGACCCCAAGAGCTACACCGCCGACACCGACCCTGTGCACTTCCTGACGCACGTGCTGTCGTACCTTGAGACGCCGCCATTTATGCGCAAGGCCCTGTTCCCGCTGCACCAGAACCTGCGCCTGGCTAGCAAGCTGCCGTCGCTGGACATGCCGCACCACCCGCACCCGGCCGAATGGATCCCCTATCGCGAAGGCGTCACGCTGCCCAAGAAGGGCAAGGCTGGGGCCACCCTCGTCGACGTCGGGCTCAAAGGACCCGTGAGCCTGCCCGACGCGATTCCCCCCGAATACCCGTGTGACCGTCTACATGGACAGCCCAACGGCGACGGCGCGCGCGATCCACCCGGCAGAGCCGCGTACTGAGGGGTGGTTACTACTGGGGGCTTTTCGATCCGGCGGGCCAAGGGCATCGGTGCTGTCTTTACCGAGAGCCCGTACGAGGAGGGCTACGATAAGAGTATTGGCACGTCGGAGCGCGGGCGGCCGATCCACCGCTCGGTGCCGTCAGGCAGCCTCGACTTTAAGCATTTGCTAATTGTATTTGGCGGGCCCAAGGGCATCGAGTATGCTGTGTCCAATGACGAGGACCTCGGCGGTCTGGAGGTCACGGGGAGCAAGGCCAGAGAACTGTTTGACCATTGGGTTAACGTGCTGCCGGGCAATGGCAGCAGAAATATGCGCACTGATGAGGCCCTGTTTGTTGGCCTAACAGGCTTGTCAGCGTTGTGGGCGCAGTAGTGTGGGAGTACAAAATTTGACCGAGTTAAAGTTCGTGCATGGCATTGTAAATTTATCTATTACTACTCTTAAGTATAATCTGTTCAAGTAGAATCCTGTGCATCAGCCCTCTCGATACACATTGACAGTCTGCGAGAACGCATTCATGTTATCGCTAAAACTAGCAATGTCCACGCCATCTCTCGTCACCATGCTCTTTGTGCCAATCGTGTTGAGATTGTAAATGGCAACAGTAGCTCCAGCTGACTCCGAGTCAATGTCAAAGATGCGGGCCTGGCAGCGAGATCCAGATCCCTGGGCACTGCAAAGCGTGTCGTAGCTGTTGAAGAACGAGTAAAGCCCAGCACCAAATGCCACTACGTCAAAAGAAGAGAGGATTCGAAGGGCCCAGGCCATCTCGCATGGTGCACTATCGTTGCGAGATTGGCAGTAAGTAGCAAAGTCGGGATCTGACATGCTGCTCATGACTGAGAAAGGCCTTGACGCCGGAGGGTTGGGCTGGAAATAAGGCGTCTCGCTTTGGATCATACCCATATAAATGTTTTTGGTGTTGACCAACTGGTACTGGTACAACACGTGGTGTTCAGAGCCAGAGCCACTGATCCAGATGCGGCCATCCTGAGACTCAATGAGGACACCACGGCCGGCATAGATTGTAACTTGACTGTAGTTTTGGTCCTCCAAGTCGTGGTCAGCCACCCAGATCCAGCAATTTTCATTGTACAGGCCTGATGCTGACTGAGTAATGTGCAGACTTGTGTGTGCGGCAATGCAGTTGCTGTTGATTTCGTTTGAGTTGGGCGTAGTTGGGCAGTCTGAAAGCATCAGATCAGTACCGGCGAAACCACCAACTCTGACGTGGACATCCCACATTCCAGAGGGAGTTTCAGGTGAATAAAGATTGTACTCAATCAGCTTGGCACCAGCACAGGCTCCTCGCGTCGAAACAATCATGTCAGACCACTCAATACGGCCTGTCTGTCCGGGATTTCCAACCTTGACGACAGCATAAGGATTGTTGATGTTCTGGAACTTGGGCCCACTGGCCATGATGATTGAGGCCAGGGCTTCACCAACGATTCTCGCGCCTGGAGGAATAAAAACCGTGTTGGTGACAATGTAAGTTCCAGCGTCAACAAAAGCTACGTATCCTGGTCTTCTGGCAGCAGCAGAAAACAAGCGGTTTAAAGCAGCGGTATCGTCGGTTATTCCATCACCCTTGGCTCCATATCTACGAGCCGAAAGGAACTTTTTGGCTGGAACATCGGCGTAGTAGGGCTGTAAAGTTAGTTATTATTGTAGACTCATAAACAGTAGAAGACGTACCTTGGACATTTCGTAGTATTTTCCAGAAGAATCGAGGAGAGCTCCGGGAGGAGGTTGGTATGAGGGATCTACTCCAATGATCTTCTCTGGGCCACTAGGGTTGTATGAGTTTCCCTAATAAGTCAGTAGGCAGGATTTAGTTTAGACGGCAGAAACTTACACTGAGATACCCTCGGAGAGTAGTCGGGCTAGGCCCACCGCTAACCATGGTCTGACCTTGGTTCACCAAGATGTTTGGCGTGTTGGTGAAGACTGTGTTCTCAACCAAGAGCGTGCCCGCCTGAGGATTAGCACTAACATCTCCATAGACGCATCTGATTCCGGCCTCCTTCACGTTGATGAACTGGCTGTCAACCACCGACATGGATCCCGTGCTGCCACTGGACATTTCGATGCCAACATTGCTGTTGACAACCTTGAGCGACTTGAACGTCCACGTCCAGTTCCACAGCTGTCTCACTGCTGTTTTGGCGTTGTAGAAGGTCAAATTGCGTGCCGTATACTGCTGGTTGCTAAACTCAGCGCCAACCATTCCGCCATAAAACACCAAGTCGCCAAGGTATCCACCGGAGCCCGACTCGATACGCAGGCCCGTGTGCGCGGTATCAGCAGCGTCGCTCATTTTGAAAACTACATTTTCGACTGATGTAGCCTGGGATGAGGGCCAGTGAAGACCGACAGCGGCTCTGCTAGATGGGATATCAGTCATGTCGAGCACGAGATTGCGGACCTGACGGAAGAACACGTTGACAGCCTTCCAGGCGAGTTCATTGTTGATGACAGGGTTTCCGTTGATTAGGCCTCCGGACAGAGAGTCATCCGAGAAATTAGCTGAGGCTTTGATGACCGGCAGGCTGGTGGGATCACCGATGATTTGCGTGTAGAAATAGTCAATAATAGATGAAGAGATTTTGTATGTTCTATACCATGTTAGCATCTTGTGCCAGGCAGAGAGAAAATGCCATACCCAGGAGGAAAGTAAACTACCGCTGGCGTCACTGTGCTTCCAAGGCAAGTTCCTGGGCCGCATCGGTTGCCCGAGCTGATGGCGAGATTGATAGCTGCTGTATCATCTGTCTTGCCATCGCCTTTGGCACCATAATCGCGTACATTGCGAAAGACCTTGTAGTTTGTGTCGTCGTTGAAGGCCGAGATGCCGCGGTGCCTGATGTCCTGCATCCAATACGCCGACGCCAGTTGCGAGACAGACGCAACACAAAGCAACAAAGACCACCGCATTGCTCTCTGAATGTGAATTTCTTTCTTAAATGAGATGGGGATGCAGACAAGTAACAGCCGCCTAAAAATAGTTGTAGCTGTTGCGGCGCTCAAAGGGAGCGGTGATGGACGTCTTCAGAGAAAACACCAGAATAAGGCAGAGTTTTTCCTGCTCTTTGCCCTTTTATCTAGCCTAACAGTGTGGGACACGTGCCCTTTTGTTTATCGCCAAAGAGTTTGCGTTCTTTCCCTGTGTCCAAGTTGAGTTCCTGCCAATGCCGGTCGCCAGGTGGCGTTCATAAGACATGAGGCAGGAAGGCATTGCCAAGGAAGGCACCGGATTGGCGACCACATGATTTAACGTAAAGAAGGGGCCCGGAAAGAGAATGCACAAGGAACAGGAGGGCCAATTCTATCAGTATCACGGTTACATAAGGTTGCCAGAGATGGCGGGCCAGGTAACGCTGGGTTTGCTGGCATGCACGGCTACTGTTTCGCATGGTATGTCTCATTCACACTCGCTCAGTGATCTTTGCCTCTACTTAGTTTTTCCGCTGCTCAGCGAAAGTGCACTTTATTTCACACCAGCCGGATCTCTTTAGGCATTAACCAAAACTCAACGTTTCACCGCACTGCGGTTGTCCGATAATTACACAGGAATTCAGGCCCGCCACCAGAAGCATCATCCACAGTCGAAAGGGGGCGGCAAAACTACAGATGCTAAGCAGTCTGCTTTGTAGATCCGAGAACTCAGAGTATGAGGAAACAAGACAGCATTCCGCATGCCGTTCATGAATAGAGCTTTCTTTTTGGCACGGGCAAGACATGAGGTACACATCAAGGGAGGGTAGGCGAATTCAGTGGCTTGCTAGGTATTCGGTGTTGTGCCCCCTACATATAGGACCTGCCTGCTTTATATGTGAAGAAACGCAAGGGCTTAGTATCATCTGACAGGTTGAGTGATGTTTATTTTGATACGAAACCAGCCATCTTCGATAAAGCTGGCAGAAAAGAGATCGACAACCACAAGGGGCAAATAGCCCATAGTGATATCCATGATTGTATAATGTATACAGGCTATATTAGGGGTATATTGATATGAACTTCGTCTGGCCCCAGGCAAACCCAAGCTCCTGAAATACAAGATGAATAGATAGCAAAATAAAAAAGCTTCAGCTCGGTGATGCACTGCAACGGCTTGATGGCCGATCCCGCCTGCTTTCTCTTTCATCACGATCTCTCCCACGGGATCTCTGAGCGCCAGAGCCTCTGCGGTCCGACTCACGGTGCCTGCGGTCTGCATCCCGATGGTCCGACTGGCGGTGGTCCCTGTCCCGGCGATCCCCATCCCGGCGCGATGACCGCCTCTCATGGTCGCGGTCCCGATCTCTGCTACGATCGCGGTCCCGGCGATCGTGGTGTCTGTCGCGCTCTCTTCTCCGGTCATCGTCACGGTCGCGTCTGTGGGGGGCTAGAGCTACGACTCCGACTACGGCTGCGGTGCCGCCTGTGGTGGTGTCTGCTTTTGCGCTCTTTCTTGTCACCACGCTCGCGCTCCTTGTCTTTGATGCCCATCTGGGCCATAATCTGTCGCCGCCGCGTCGGATCGTTCATCATCGCTTCGTAGGCTTGTTGCTCCTGTTGCTTGATGGCGAGCAACGGGTCTTCGCGGATCTTGGCGGCCATGTCGCGAGCATTGTTGGCATTGGTCGAGGATGCAGAGAGAAAAGTGTCTTGCGCCGAGTCCTTGATAAGCTTCGCGTTGTCGTTGCCAATCAAAACCTTCTCAATACTGCGCTTGCCGAGAAGGAATGATTCGAGTTCTTCGGTGGTGCCGGCTTGGCCGTTGGTAGGGCCTTGGTACATCCAATCGACGCGATCAACGCGCTTGCGGCCGCCAGCTGCCTCGAGTTGGCGCTGTACTTCTTCTTTTGCGCGTTCCTCTACATATGTGTTAGCAGTGATTAGAGATGGTGACTTTGTTGAACATGCCTTTGATTTCTTGGATACGCTGCTGTGTCTTTTTGCGCTCGTTCAGCGCCTTTTGTTCCTCATCGTACACCCTAGCCTGGTTCTTCAACAGTGAAGGATGGAATGACTTCTTCAAATTGAGGTCGCCACTACCCATTTTGTCGAGCTTGCGAAAACAGTTGTGTTGGAAAAATGAAAAATGCAGATGATTGAGGGGCGCAAGGTCGTTTAGCTATGCTGAATGGGCGATTGATGCGGCAATGGATGATTGTGAGCAGTAAAAGAAGCGTCGTTGGGAATGCTAGATTAGAAAGGTCTCTGTGAAGGCCGACTTTGCGATGCAGATGCTTACTACACGCTTGACAAAGTATTTCTACTGTTCGGTCGGTGTACGAGCTACTAAATCGATAGACCCGCTTTTGTTTTTGCTGTACCATAACGCTTTGAGTAACGCATAATACAATGCTGGATTAAAGATAGCGTTGGGGTTTCCCACTGTAAGATCAATGAGTACTGGAATCAACCATGCTACCAGCGCTTCTTCAGAGGTTTTATTGCATTAGCTGTTGCATTTTTGGAGTCTATATTGCTATTGTTTATCTCATTGGCTGAGTTTGCCGTTAGGCATCATCGATGCGTTTCTGCTCACCAGGCTGGTATTTGTTTAATAGTGTTTTCCCTTTCCTTTGTGTTTAATGCCCTAATTACGCATACTGCTTGACAAAGCGCTTTTGTTATTCAAGTGGTCGGAGCCGCGCGAGGCTGCAAAAGACTTCTCACAACCGCTAGAGGGAAAGATGGATGTACTGGTTGAAGGCTAACGCAAGCAAAGAAGGAACAAAAGAAAACTAGAGAATCAAAAACTCGTAATATCTTACTGTTGCGATTATAATGATGAGAGTCTTAACCAGATGCCAGCTAAAGGCAAATTAGAGCTCCAAAATTGTTGCCAACTTTGCACTCATATATTCAGTATAGAATTCCTCTCATAATCTAAAAAGCAGATTTGCACTGTCGACCCACTTATACGTTGTCCTCCAGTATCTTAACCCTTACGGAAATTGTCGATAGTTGCACAAATATAATAGGTTGGTTTCAAGTCTGCTTCTACCGACAGTAGAAATACTTGTCGGACTTGCCCAGAGGAAAGAGCGGGGAAAGAGCAAAGTCATAAAACGCGAGTCGGACGCCTCCAAGTGCAGGAGTCACCCCCGGCACACCCCAGGCCTTCCAGCCCCGTGGCGCAACGCCTGGTTACAGAAGCACTTCCGAGTGCATTGGACGGGTAATCGCGGCTTCAACCACGAAGACGCCTCGCTACACTGCCAGTTCTGCAGTGAATCTAAAACGCCCACATACCCCTGGACTTGTACGGCGACTAAGAGACAAATGCGCGAGAGATTTGTACAGCGGCTTGTAGCCCAGAGCAAATCACGCAGCTACTTGGCCAAGGTACTTGAGCCTCAGTGGGAGAAGAACGACGGACGCCGCAGGGCTCGGAGTGCGACCTCCACGAGGGAGAGCCACCTGCCGAGAAAACCGCCCTGGCGGTTTGAGCTGCCTGTGCGCCCCACTTGGTTGTCGTATTCTTTGGACCACTAATTTTTGCCTTTTCAGTGTTTTTTTGAGGGGCCTAACATGCTTTCATTAGGCTTCCAAGACAATAGATATAAGCATCACTGTCCTATTAGGCTCTGTGTTTATCATACTCAACCTCAGCCTCATGTTGAAATACTTTCTCTTGCCTAGCATCTCCTGCACATTTTACCAGCTCTCATAACTGCTGTTCATTCATATACCCAACCTCTTTTCGCTTCTCTACTTTTGCTGAATGAAGTGCTTCTTCTCTTCTGTATGTCTAACCCGCCGAATTTACGCCTAACCTCACTAACACCAGTTTTTCGCCAGTCCCAACATGCCAGAACCTCCTACGACGATGCAAGACAATGCGCCCCGACGAATCGCCAAGGAAGACTTCACCATTGCCTGGATCTGTTCAATTTCCTGCGAATTCAAGGCCGCAAAGCGCATAGTGGATGAAACTTATGCAGCTTTGGATGATGTGCCTCACGATAA
>JACYXV010000722.1:0-11263 GCA_016859225.1 Thielaviopsis cerberus
CCGCGCAGCCGCACCGGTCAGCAGCGCTGCGGCGCAGCCCGGCAAACGCCGTGGCACCCGCGCGTGAGGCGGCAGAGAAGACGGTTCTCGAGGCCATTGTGTAATTGGGGTTCGGCTCGGTTCGTTCGGGAGTTCGGTTCGCGGAAGGAGTAGGAAAAGGTCTTTCAATGGGTTTTTGTAAGTCCTCGAGAACAATGGACAAGGGGAACAAAGTAAAGCTGTCAGCTTTGAAAGGAAAAGAACAGAAAGGAAAAAATAAAAACAGCTATAGTCCAAAAGGTGGGACAAATACAAAACCAAGAAACAAGGCTACGCTATATAAAAAAGCTCATTTCTAAGCTTAAATTTACAATCCCGGACACTAGTTTTATTGCCACTCTCTGACCAAAAAGGAGTCTTTATTCTCGGCTTCTGAGGATGTTCCATTACATATCTTAAACCCAGATCAAAGCCCTTCCCCAGCTTATAGTAAAAGAATGACCCTCGCTAGAAGGTATCTTTGCAAACACAAAACAGGGGAGGCTCCAGCTCCCGGACCAAAAGACCATAAATGTCCATACACGGCACATCTTCACATGTCGCTCTATATATTTTGCCAGACTGCTTCATATTACAGAAAATACTACTCCTCTACATGTTGCCCGCCGTTCGTCTAACTGATCTCCGCGCACCCTCGCCCGTGACCAGAATTGCACCCTCCATCTCCAGTGCCCGCATGCAGTCGTTGAAATCCGACGTCTCAACCTGCACACTAACAGCCTCGCTCAGCTTGCGCAGCACCTCCGCCCAGCGCACCGTGTTTCCCGCCGCCGTGAGCTCATCAATGAGACTCAGGATACGCACCTTCATCTCCTCCTTCATGCGTCGGTCAGCCGCGCTAGTGCCCTCTGTCAGTAGGCTCATGTCAATACGCCCCTGCGAGTCGGTAGCGGCCGTCTTGAGCGCCGAGCGGATCAGGCGGTACGCTTCGAGAACATCGGCACGTGTGACTTCGTGCGACAGGCGCATCTTGGCGTGTGCCTCAGACAGGCGGATCATCGACTCAAGTTGACGCGTGGTGGCCGTAATGCGCTTTTCAGCGGCGCGTACATCTTGGCCTAGCTTGCGCATCTCGACGTAGGCATTAGTCAGTTCCTCGGCGGCGCCATCGGTAATCTTGGGATGGATCTGGTTGCGCGCATAGGAAATATAAGTCGTCAAGAACTCAACAGGCTATTTCATAGTTAGCAAGTGCCACAAGCTGAATGGTCAAACAATACTCACCAGAATTTCATCAACAGTCGGTGCGTGATCCGGCGTATCCTCTAGGTACAGCGACAAGATGTGCTTCGCCAGCCGACGATCCGTCTTGTCATCCGGCCGATCCAAAATCAGATACACCAGATCAAAACGTGACAGCAGCGTCGGCGGTAAATCAATGTTTTGCGGCACTGGCATATCCGGGTTATACCGACTGCCAATCGGGTTGGCTGACGCCAAAATACTCGTGCGCGCATTCAGCGTGGTAATGATGCCCGCCTTGGCCACTGACACCGTCTGCTGCTCCATAACTTCGTGTAGTACCGAGCGCGTTGATTCATTCATCTTGTCAAACTCGTCAATGCAGCAGACACCGCCGTCCGACAAAACCAGCGCACCCGACTCGAGCACCAGCTGACGCGTCTCGGGATCGCGCGTCACATACGCAGTCAGACCTACAGCCGACGATCCCTTACCACTTGTATACACACCACGCGGCGCAATCTTGTGCACGTATCCGAGCATCTGCGACTTGGATGTCGACGGGTCACCACACAGCAAGATGTTGATGTCGCCTCTGTACTTGGGGCTGCCGCCCTTTTTGAACGACTTGTTGGTGCCACCAAACAGCTGCAGCAAAATGCCCTTCTTGACATCGTCCATTTCGTAAATTGATGGGGCCAACGACCGCGCAAGAAGGTCGTAAATGTCCGGTCTCTGCGCTATTTCAATAATACGTCTTTTTTCGTCCTCCGTGATACGGCGTGTCTCAGAAGCGCTGGGGTTGGCTTCGGTCGGCTCCAGATCGTCACCCACCACAAGAGTCGACTGGTCAATGCCCATACGCTTCTTGTCCACCTTTTGCGTGTGTACAGCATCCACGTACGTCTTGTGCACACTCTTGATGGTGCGCTGGCGCGGGTTGACGCGCATTTGGCTGGCTCTGTAGATGCCCGTTACCACCACACGATCACCAGCCTTGCACACATCCACCATGTCACGGTGGACCATGACTGAGACCGAGTGCGGGGTCTGACCAGCAGGCACATCGTCAGGCGTCTCCTGCAGCTTCAGAATTTGCTTGTCGTCAAACTGGCAGCGGTTGTGCTGGATCTGCATCGAGTTCTTCATGCCGCAGTCATTGTTGCCACACACCGTCGGCTCACTGATGCGGTCTCTCTCGATAAAGACCGACACACTCCAGTTACAAATGTCGCACTTGAATAGTGCAGCCTTCATGTCGGGAATCACGGGCGTGGCGCGAATCACTAGACCCTTGATGGTAATCATCTTGTCAATGTCCGAAGGGTTCAGAGACCGCATGTTGGTAACCTTTTCCATGCCATAAAAGCGAACCTGGTACTGAACCAGCTGTGCCATTTCCTCCATCGACTGCTGCCGTCTGTCGGGCGCATCACTAGTCTGCATGGACATCTGTCTGACCAACCGCTCCTTTGCGCGTCTCTGGTCTTCCGACGCGGCAAGCGACACCATAACGTCGCGAATGCACTGATCAAAAATAGGAACCATTTCCTGCGGGTAGTTGACGACCTGCTGGGCCAGACTTTCAGACGCGGGGAACGCCGCGATATCCGAGATATTGACTTGCAGCGTCGAGATGCCCATCTCCAACATCAGCTTCATCTCCTCCAAATACACTGGCTCGAAGGCATCTGGATGCTCGGCAATCGCTTCGTCGCTCATGCCCTCCTTAATCATGCGCATTCTGGGCGTGAACTCGTTAAGGAATTGGCTGGCCTTGGATCGGGCACCCTCCAGGTTAATAGTTGTTCCCCAAATGGCATCGCCCTCGCCCTCGGGTGCCGGCGTGGCTGCGAGGCCAGGTGTCGAGGGATCTAGAGCAGGTGTGCTTCCGGGTATCGGCCGAGGCTTCTGCGAAAACGAGGGTGGCTGCGCCTGTCTAGCCCTGCGCTGATCAAAGTCGCTATTCTGGCTGACAAACATGCCACTGATATCGCTGGGCGGTACCGAAGGCTGACGGGCCGAGAGCCCGGGGCTCGAGCTAGTGGGATACGCAACAGGAGAGGAATCTGTATATACCATAGAAAATTAGCCTCTGGACAAATAGCCACAACGACAAAATAACATACCGCGGACAGTGCGCTGTTGGCTTGCACGCGGCGTCCGATCGCCGTTCATGCTTTGTGATTCAGTCATCTGGCGCAGCGGCGAGCTGGGCCCAATGCCACCGCCCATGGTGCCTCTGGCTATCGGCCGGCAAGCGGCGACGACGGCCCAGCGCCCGCGGGCATTGGCGACGACTGAAAGTACATGGGGCTGGACGCCATGTGAGCTGGCAGGCGAGGCGTCTCTGCAGCATCCGACGGCGTGTCAGGGTTCAGGTTGGCAGATCTGCCTGCCCGGCGCGACGAGCGGTCGTTATTGGACATCGTAGATGGGTGGTTTTGTTGTAACTGAGGTGGTGCTACCAATCAATCAAAGGACTGGATGCAGATTGACCTAGTAAAGTCAATCAATCAATTGCAACGTGCAGTAGTCAATTAACGCAACGACAATGATGAAAATCACTGAGCTGAGTGCTAGCACGCCAACGAAAACGAAAGGGTTGTCAGGGTTTAGTTTTGCTATTGATGCCTCAATTTCAATCGCACAAGGCTCTGTTTATTTTTTGTAAAGTTTTGGCTAGTTAAGTTACTGAGGGGCATATTGTCCCAATTAGGAAACGCCAATGCCAGACGCGCAACAGGGGGGCTTGAGTTTGCCTGAACGCGCCCGCCACGCGTCAGCCACTTTACACGCCTCAGCCGTGTCTCACACTGTAAGATTGAGCTATATATACGATATTGAGACGGTGTTAACACAGTGCTTCGCGCTGTGCGGAAGTTCGTTTGTAAGTCCTGAATCTAAGTAAATTTAACGTCCGGAGCTAGTCCACTGAGCGCAACCACCGGGCCGTCAAAGTGGGGCAGCACGAACATCATGTCTTAACAACATTGTAACCACGCTCGCAGATTATAACCAGGCGCTTATTTTATTTTTATTTTCAACTGCAATCGTCAAATCAAACACCAGAAAACACCACAAAGCGCCATAAAATCGCAGCAAGAACAAAACGACATTGAAAAAAAATGCCACATATAACTCCAGGCAGAAATATCAAAGATCAAGAAAGGCGAAAAAAAAGGGCCAAATCAACAAACAAGGCAACAAACAAACCTCATCCAATAAACTCGTTCTGCATCAACGTCTCCCATGGTGCCCCCGTTTGCCAAACCTTGAGCATCAAATTCTTCGCTTGCGAAACCTGCTTGACGTTAGCAACTGCAGTCCAATATGGAATTCTTAACCAAGTTGATAAGTACTCACCTGCTTCATACCATGCCCTTCAACGCTCTCAATGCGCTTCCGAATTTCAGTACGATGTTTCGGGTCAATTGTTTCGCATCCGGCCGTAAACATCGGGAACAAAAAGCCCGTCTCGCCAGTACCACCATTGCGAATCATCGCCATGTGATAGAGAATTCTGCCTACTGCCTCCTGCACAAGAGGGTCGTCGCGACTCTTGCCAAGACCCCGCCTATACAGGTGAATCAGACCAGCCCAGTGGAACGCTTCATTGGTTGAAAACATTTCAAGAAGGCTCTTGTGGTCTACGCTGCCAGGTCGGATGTGTTGGCAAACCCGAGAGTCCCGTGATAGACCAGCCCTGAGCTCTTGTTCTAGCCTTTCGGCCGTCTCTCTTGTCTCATCATCAGGTTGCCAGTTCATGTTGATCTTGCGTTCGGGCAGTAAACGCTGGGCATCGGTTTTTCTGCATAGCTCAGATACTCGTGCAAGAAGGCTAACGCAGCGGATCGTAAAGCCCATAATGCAATCGATTTCATCGGGATTCGGGTGTTCAAGTCCGATTGTCTCGTAAAACTTGACCCAGGTAGGCGAGATTTCGTTGGACCACTGTCCGCCGCTTAAGCTACCCAACACATCGAGGTAGGCAAACCAACTCCAAAGGAATGCACAACATTCACCTTCTTTAGTGTTGGTGTCGGGGCGCCATAGACAATGGTTCATCATCATCTCACGCGCAAAACGGAGATGATTTTGCCAGCCAATATTGGATCCAAACGCGTTTGGAGAGATAATCTCCAATGATGCAAGCATAATTGTTGATGCGAGATTCGCAATAGACGCATTGGAATGACCGGGAGACTGCGAAAAGTCGCTGTTAAGGCGAGGAATCACATCGGTAATCCATCTCGCCATGCGAACTTCGGGTTCCTTGTGCCCTAACAAGCGAGCACGATGGGAGGCTGAGAAATAGTCAGTTGAGCACGCATTAACTGAGCGTCGTCAGACTCACCCGAGTACGCCAAAAGCAAGCTCAAAAGATGAGGCTCGGCAACCGCAATCTCTGGCAAAAGAGCTCTGTATGGATTGCGTTCAGCATCGTCATACGGCATGAGGACTAAAGAGGTCAGCTTGGCGTTCATATTAGCGAATTACGAATCAAGCTTAACCTACCCTTGGCCGTGTGATTCAGAAAGTGATGCTAAATACTCGATTAGTGTCAAATTCCAGCTGAGAATATACAAGATGTATTTCTTACAAAATACTAGTGAATGTTAGTAACGACCACAAGAGATGGTATGTAAACGGGGATTCAGCTTACAATTAGATTCATCGGATTAGATGCCAGACTACAATGTCACATCATTAGCTTGGTCCCGGAAATGCATACGTGAACAATTCATACCTGGCAGGAATTGGCATGTACTTGCGCGGAATGAGAATTTTTACTGGTTTCCGGTAGTAATCGACATCGTCGTTACCCATCGTACACCACGTTGACGGAAGAGTGCTCATATGCTGAACATCCGGTGGGCTTTCAGCAGCCATGTTTTTTTCGGAAAGATCCATGACGATAGCATTTTGGTCATCGTTCTCAAAGACGTCGCGATCCTTGCGGCCGCGATCATAACCAAAGAAAAACATTTCGTCTTCCCGGACCTGGTTCAGCCGAGCATGGTCCCATAAATGGATTTCAGTATAGTGGACCATTCTGGGGTACGATTTCTCGGGGTAGCTAATGGGAGTTTCAGAGAGGAGAGAGTTGACGTCAACGCGAACAGAGCGAGAAGGAATTGACGCGGTCGGAGAGCCGTTGAGAATACCCGAGTTAGTCATGTTGGCGTCTTCCTCGCTGGAAGAAGTACTTTGAGCGGGCGTTATAGGAGAAGCCTCCTGTAAACGGCCTATACTTGGGCTCTGGGCACTGGAAAAGGATTGCTGGCGCTGCTGGTGCGCATGCGGAGAGTGATGCTGCTGTGGTGGAGGATGTTGGTGTTGTGGATGATGATACTGAGGTTGGTTATTGTGTTGATACGCGTAAGTGAACTCAAATTCCGAAGCATGTGGCAAAGGTTGTTGCTGCACTTGAGGCTGTGGGAGAGGCTTCTGATGCTGTTGTGGTTGCGGTTGCGGCTGCGCCTGCGGCGAATATGAAAAGTTGAGTTTTGCTTGGAAGCTGGAAAACATTGCTTGCTCTGTCGTGGCCGACCTTGATGGGCGAGTTGACTTGGCACTGCTCTTGGACGAATCGCCAAAGGACGCTGGAGGTTTGGGAGATCCAGGAGAGGTCGGTAGGCTGTTGAAGTTGTTGAAAGTGATAGGCGTCGATAGTCGCGGGTGATTCAAGTCACCCATAGAAGACTTTGGCGTGTGGGAAGACTCTTGAGGGCTATTGGCAATGGCACTATCGAGAGGACCCTTGAAGGAATTGAAGTCCATGATTCCTGATGTGCCCATACTCATGCTTTGCGAGCGGCCAGTTTGGACGGGGGTTGAAGGTCCTGTCATTCTTTGATTGATGATGGTGAATTCCCGACGGTTATGCATGGGAGACATCGGAGTGTTACCATCGAAGCCAGCATCCGACGGTCTCTTTCCTCTCCGGCCGTCCCAGTTCAGACGAATGCTATAGTCACATGTTTCACCAATTCTCCGGCAACTAGCAGCAGACTGTGTTAGCCAACAGTAAGTGATGAATATGGAAAAGAGACGATATGCTTACTTTTCACAGTGAGGTCGTTCCTCGCCGCACTTGACCTTGCGGCCCTTGCATGGCCTATGTTTATAGTCAGCATACATTCAAAGAGAAGTGGTCGGTTTGTTGTCCCGTACCAGCAGCCATTCCGGCTTCTTTTCTTGGGCTCAGGTGCGCCGGGCTTCTTGGGGCGAGGCATGTTGGCGACTGGATGAATGCGCTATTTGAAGCTTGTATAGGATAGAAGAAATGAACAATAGAGCAAAGCAAGGATATCTTTCTATAAGCCAAGGCGATAGTGGCTCGGATAGGGCATGCGGCGACTGCGCGATCAAAATTTTCTCAGCTGAACCGAAAATCTAGGCGCGTAAATGGGCGGGCGTCTGCGGTGGCCAGGCAAGAGCAGATGATAAGCAGAAACGAGAAGAACGACTCAGTGAGCAACCGAGCCCACTATGCTGGGCGATATTGCTTTTCGGTAAAAGGGTTCTAGTTGTTGGTTGTTCCTCAAGTCAAGCTCCGTTCAGCCCAAAATGGATGGCAGAGTCGGAAACCAGAGTAACAAACTTGAAAGTTGTTGTTGAGTGAGTGGATTAGAATTGGAATGGACTGACACAAAAGGGCAAAGAAACAAAGAATAAAAAAAGAAAAAAAAAAAAAAAGTGACAAACAACAAGCGAGTAACCCAAATAAGGATGGCCAAGGCGGGGTTGCGATCAGTCAGCGGTAACTCCCATCAATAGACAACAAGACCTGGCCAGAGCTTGGTTGGTCTGGTCTGTTCTTGTTCTGTTTTTCTCGCTACGACGCTGGCGGGCGGAGCGTAGCAAGAGCAAAGGGAAGGGATGGATGGATGGGAAGGACAAGGTCGTAGACGAGTTTACAAGGAAAGACAGGAATATCCTTGTTGCTTGTTCGTAGCTTTGTGTGTCGTTGGATCACGGAATTCACAGGTACTTTTCGTTTGCCAGGAACGATTATCTGACAATGCTCAGATATTTACAAGCTTTTTTCTCAGTAGCAAAAGTGAAGTGCTGTGTACGCGCTCACTGACTTGTGTTTGAGCTTAAGGCGTGCAGAGAAGAAGGAAAAATCGTGGCACATAGATAAATCGACGGGGACCGGGAAATTTATCAGCAGGTGTTAGGTTTTATGCAGTGGCGGGTGGGGGTGAGAAACATCAATGAGCAAAAGTAGCTAGAAAAACGGGTGGTTACAGATTGTAACCGAGAAGAAAACAAGAGCAGAAGAGTTGGACAAATGCTATATGAGAAGACGAAAAAAAGAAAGAAGAAAAGAAAGAAGACGGCGAAATGGAAGAGGGAGTCGGTTATCAGAGCAGAGCCCGGCTAGAAAAAGAGAAGATAAATTATTGAAAATATAGTCGGAAAAAAAGCGGAAAACAAAGATAGTTGAAAATAGAACGGCTGAGCAGATTTGATAGGTAAGTTTGGCTTTTGCAGGACGAGGAAAAAGAAAGAGGCCGCAAGGGTATAAAAGACACGGATATTCTAGAGATACGCAAAGTATGAGTACATGGTCTGGCAGTAAAAAGAACCAAGATCAATCATGGCAGATGGAAGTAGGCCAATCAGAACCGGTGGATGGCTTGAACAGCACACAGGAATGACGAAGGAACTGAGTGAAGGATAAGTCAGCGATACTGCGTGTAGTTGGCTGGTGTTTACACTGGGCTGACTGGCTGGGCCAGGCTTGGGCCAGGTTAGCTAGACTAATGATGAAAGCATGTAACAACAGAGCACCCAAGCTTGAGGGGCTCTGGTGTAAAGGTGAGTAAGTGCCGGACCATAGCAATACGGGGAACTCAACCACGGTAGGACAGCAGCTAAGCTAAGCCATACAAATACAGAAAGACAAGTGGGAATCCGGGTACTGAGTAGTGACAGAGACAGGGGAGTATGATGAGAGGAAAGAAAAGGGAAAGGCAACAGGATATGCACTTAGAGTACAGGTACTATAGGCTAATGCATGTATGACGTGAGTTTGCCAAAGCCAAACCGGAGGCACAAAAAATGAAAGACGTATAGCAGACAAACTTGCAGTCAAATACAGCCTGATAGACGTGTACACAAGTGAACTTGCGGAGAATCACTGGTAGAAAACAAGCCTACTCTTGTGGTAATTTGGGGTAGAAGCATCCGGGCTGGGTTAACACAGCTTGAAATATTGGCTGACAAAAACAAGACAGCAATAGTGCAAGTGAAAGCGGGTGTGGAGAAATCACTACAAGCGGTAATGTTGTGTGTATCACGCCAAAAGCACTTGTTGTTTTTGATGCAATATGATGAGTTGCTTGAAGCATATACTGGTCAACCGGATCAAAAGCCAACGCAAAATGAAAGGACAATGTTGCCAGGCCAAAGCAGACAAGGGAATCTTGTGACGTCCTAGCGGCAACTCTTGAGTGTCTGTATGTGTACAAAAGAGGTGTCGCTAGATCTGCACAAAGTAGAACATGTACAAAGGGTCTGTCTGGGGTGTGATTCAAGCGTGAATAAAAGTGAGACAAGGAATATGTCACAATAACATTCACAACCCTCACTGTGACCTGTATAGAACAATTGGCAGGCTGCAACTGCAATGAACGCCGTTATTGCTATGAGTTTTGAGCTGATTTTGGCGTCCCCAGAAGTTTCTTTCGAAGTGGCGAAAAATGATTGGCGAGTGGCTTGCTGCAACTGTGCGTAAGAGAGGTGGTAGTAGATGCCACCAAAATATAAACAAACGGCTACTAAGACTCGTGATATTGTAAGCCAACCACTCAAACAATAAAGAGGCCGAGAGGGCAACCGCCAATTTCAACGAGCTGGATCGATAGAGACTGGCTGTAGTATGCAGCATAAGCTTCAAGTGCCTCGTTAACTGCACTGGACAGGAAAGGCGAAAAAAGCAAAACCAGAAGATGAGAAGAGTAGCTGCGATAGTAGAAGCTGATGAGGGCGGGAACAAGGCGGGCGGACGGGTGGGCACTGAGCAAAAGCAAGTACCCAGCTTGAGCATCTAGATTGATTTCACGTGAGACTAAAGGTTTTATCGGTTGGTGGTTTGTCGGATGAGCAAAGGCATTGAAGAAAATAGACTTTCGGGTTGCAAGGTTGAAGTGAAAAATCTTTCCAAGGCGGTGAGAAGGCTGCCAATAGATTGAGAGAATGCCATTGCCAAAAGCCAAGTCTGTTTGGTTCAAGTTGTTGAGGCAAACTGGAAAGAACTGGTATTTCTGTTGGAAGCTACTATCGCTACTATGTACATACTTGGTATGAAAGTGAGAACCCGCTATATCTATAGACAACAACGTGCGCCCATCTATACATGTTTGTATACATACACAAACGCACGTACTTCCTTTGATTAACTGTGCATCGGACGGGCCAAAAGCGATCGATCGGCTCGGTCACAGTCAAGCCTTGGGCCCTTGATGCAGGATATTACTGCTGAAAAAAAAAGTACAAGGCAACAAAGATATTTTAAGACATTGAATTTTATTTCAATGACGCGCACACAAAAGTTGTGGACAAACCACGCCAGAGGAATAAGCAGGGTAGACAGCCGGACCAGTCCAGGGTACACGGGGCGGAAAGATGGATAGGACTAAGAGAAAAGGAAAACAAACTCTAGCTGTGAAAATCGCAAGTCAAGGTTAGAGACGGCGGGTAAGACAGACAGGCTAACGTGGCCATTTGTAAACGTGGAATCAGAAAAAGTCAACAAACAAAGAACAATTCTTCAAGCACCCAGACAGAGCGGCAAAGTAGAGAAGAAGACCCGTTGATTCTTATCCCTGTCTTTCTTTTCTCTACCTCGGCCGGGCTAATCCACAAGAACAGAAAAAGGATGAAGGTGGAATCACACATAACAAACAGGCTGGCCAGGCCTAGTTGTCTCTTCTGCAACGCCGACTGCTTTTTGTTGTTCCCTGCATGATATCTTGCATCTGTTGATGGTTTACTGGAGGAATAAAGAAAAAAAAAAAAAAAAAAAAAA
>JACYXV010000723.1:0-11245 GCA_016859225.1 Thielaviopsis cerberus
TGCGTGTAGGCGTGCGAGGCGGCGGCGGGCAGCGGGGGGTCGAGGTAGCGGCAGGGGGTGGGGGTGGTGGATATCGGTTCGGCAGTGTAGTTGCCGGCCATCATGTTTGCAAACATGGCGTCGACGTCGATTGTAACCGGGCCCTCTGGTAGGGCAGCCTTGCGCTCTTCCTTTCTACTCTCTGTTAGCTTTCCTCTGCGACACACGCCAAAAGAAACGAAAAAAAAAAGAAAAGCCTACTCTGCCGCGCGCTGACTGCGTGTCTTGACCAATCCGCCATCACCGCCATCCTCGTCCGTTGCCTTTCTGCGCTTCTTCTTGCCGCGCTTAATCACCGTCTCATCGCCCGAGTTTTCCAAGTCTGCATCATCAGTCTTGCGCTTCTCGCGTGTATCGGCAGCTTTACTTGTGTCGTCGTCCGAGTCGTCATCGTCGCTGGGCGAGTTTGGCCCGGCGTCTGGCGCAAAATCAGAGTCTTCTTCCGAAACGTAATTGTCTTCATCGACAGCGGCGATGGGTGATGGCATCTTTGGTAGGTACGGTGCCAATTGATGAAGCGATGGGATGGTTTCTGGAGGGCGTTTGAGGCGCAAAAGTTTGAAAAATGCTAGCAATGTTTGTATCTACGGCCAGGGATTATAGGGCCAAAAGTATGGTGACAAACTTTCATCGTATCGCAACACAGCCTACCTGGGATAAGAATTGGCAACTGCATCTCCGGCTTGGCTCCTTGGCTCGTAATTACCTTTAAATACTTTGCATCCAGTTTTTCTTCGTTCTTGCCTTAGCATCTTATACTTCCATTTCTACATCATTAACCCTACCAAACCCTACGATGGCTGAACCTCTGTCTGAAGAACAAAAGCGTTTCTTTGTACAACATGGCTGGCTTCATTTGAAGCAGTGCTTTACCCGCGCCCAGGCCGAGTCCATCACTTCTACCGTATGGCAGCGCCTCGCCATGGACCCCAACGACAAGTCCACCTGGACGCAGTCCAATATCCACATGCCGGGCCACCAGACCTTTAGCGCGCGTGAATTTGCGCCCAAAGCCTGGTCCGCCATTTGCGAGCTGTCTGGCGGCGAGGAGCGCATTCACGAGTGGTCGCGCTGGTGGCATGATGCGCTGATTGTGAATCTCGGCAGCGCCGAGAAACAGGATGGTCCGGATTCTCCGCATGACTTGTGGGGGTGGCATGTTGATGGTGACTTCTTCGTGCACTATTTGGATAGTCCGGAGCAGGGCCTACTAGTCATACCGCTGTTTACCGATATTGCCCCTGCGGCGGGCGGCACTGTGATTTGTCCCGAGGCTATGCCCGTGCTAGCAAAGCACCTGTATGAGCACCCAGAGGGCGTGTCGCCGCTGATGGACACGCGTGACTCGCCAGACTTTCGCAACATTGAAATCGGCAAGGGAACTACATGGTACAATGACGTAGCCCACAAGGTAACGTTTCCGCCCGTCTACTTGTGCCTAGCAACCATGTCTAACACTATATAGTGCGTCAATTTTGTTGAAGCCTGCGGTGACGTCGGTGACGTCTTCCTTTTGCACCCTCTGATTCTGCATACTGCATCCAACAACCCCCTGCGCCATCTGCGCATCATAACAAACCCGGCTATTGGCCTACGCGAGCCGTTCAATTTTAACCGGCCCGACGGCAACTACAGTCTTGTGGAGCAGTCAACGCTGCGCGCGTTGGGCCGCGAGAACCTCGCTGGCTGGCAAATTACTAGGCCGAGAGAGGCAGTAGTGCCGCATCGAATCCGTGTGCAGGAGGAAATGAAGGCGCAGGAGCAGGCACGCATGAGAGCGTAGACATGCTTGTGTTAGCATGAATACCCTAATATAACCCTACTCACACCGCTTAGTCATCAAAACTTTGACCCCTACAAGCGCCATCTTGTGATACTCCAACTCATCCTGTGACGACACTATCAAGCACCGTCCGCCACAGCCAACATGTCTCTCCAGGTGCTTTACGTGGCTCGTCATGGCGTGAGTTTGATATGGTATATGTGCTCAAATTCACTAGCTAAATCCCTCAGTTCCGTACTAGCTGGTCTGTCAACCACTCCACTGGCGAATACACCTCCTCATTTCAATCTCCAACTGGCATCCCCAGCGACCCAGCCCTGACCGCCCACGGCGTTGAGCAATCCTATGAACTTGCTGCACACCTATCCACCCTTCAACCCGAGATTGAAGCCGTCTTCTCCAGCCCATGGTACCGTTGTCTGCAGACCATCACGCCGTTTGTCACGGGTCACGGCCTCTCCGCCGACACCATTGCTGCGCGCCCCCGCGGCCAAAAAGTCATTCTTGGTGAATACGGCATCTGTGAATGGTATGGCGCCGCGCCGTTTGTACAGCCCGAGCCCGCCCCGCCAGCAGCCATGAAGCAGTTCTTCCCGGCGCTGGACCTGCCCTCGCTCGAGGCGTCAATGGTGCGCAAACCTCGCGACAAGGGTGAGTTTCCAGATGAATTGTACGCGCGGGTAGGTGCGGGATTGGCGGCCATCGTGGAGCACTGTGACAAGATGGGATACAAGGCGGCGGTGCTGTGCTCACATGCGGCGGCCGTGATTGCCATGGGCCGTGTGCTCACGGGTGATATCCCCGCTGATATATCGAGAGAGGATTTCCATGCCTATACCTGCGGTGTTAGCACGTACAGGCGGCAGGCAAACCAGGAACAAGGTGAGTTGACCAATAGGCCTTGAGTAGGTTGCAGGCCACAGCCTGTTATGCTGTTTTTTTCACAGCCATGTTTGGCTTTTTTTATTCATTACTCTCATATTCGGCTTGAATGGCAGCAGCAATCTAACCCAGTCTGCTCTAGATGCCACGGCAAGGGATGGTCGTCTGGTGAAATCGCTCCCAGGAGGTAGCATTTGGGCCTGTGAGGCAGATGCTGACTGTCGCCATCTTTCAGGTGGCCCGGAGCGCGGATGGTACGTTGTTTCTCTTGTTTGTCAGCAACTAGAATTATGATTCTCCTATACCCCGGACCCCACCAGCCTTAGTCTGGTTAGCCCCTGAGGCAAGGCGTTTGTCGGCATAACATTCCGCACTCTGCTCATCTGCCCCAGATACTCAGATGGATATACTAGACATACTCCTTATTCTCGTAATCTGTCCCTTGAGTTTTACTGTGGGAGTCTTGCTGGAGGATTGGACGCCATGGTTTGCGTTATGCTGCTCACCTTTTCTTTCCATCCCTTCACTTCTCAGACATTCACGCCACGTCCTCTCTCCCTTGCAGCCTGACAGCAAAGGGCAGGCCTATATCTAGATTGCTGACTCTAAACTTGGAGAAACAGGTTGTTTAATGGCGATGAAGTCTTTGAGGGCGCCGTGAGGCCGACACAGCCTAACGTGTCCGAAAAATCACGACTGTAGAGCTGCTCTTTCTTGCTCAAAGCAAGGTTAACCAGCTGTACTAAACACCATGTCGTTGCTTTTTTTTTTCATATTTTCATTTTCATCACAGCCAACTTGTGCGCCCGCCTGTGCCTTGAAGTGGCGGCAATACAGAATGGCTTGCAGCTGTCTCGCATGTCCATATTCCTGCATTCTTCTTTTGCGCTTGCGAGGATCTGCAACAGTACTGCACAATATGCGTAGTTGTTGACCTCGATTCGCGCTGTTTCGATCGGAGATTGGCCGCATGAAGTTGTCTGATTCTGCCACTGATAATTTCTTTATATGGTTAGCTTGGTTGTGAGTTCTGACTCGGGAACACGGCAGTTTAGCATGGGGGGCTGCGGCGAGTTGCCATTGAGAATGGCACATGTTGATTGGTGACTGTTGCTAGAACAAGCCTACTAAAATCTCAAACCAAGGGCCGGCAAGGACAGGGAAATATCACAAACTCACCATTGATTGTCTTTGCTTTATCTGCATGGAGCTTCAGTGTAATCTCTTTCTGCGTTAGGGACGACTAGTCTTCCCTTGCGCGCGTTCCTGATGTGCGTGTTGCTTTCTTCGTCGCCGGCCCTGCCTCGTCTGACGAGCTGCCCTTGAGCCGTTTCTAGGGGCTATGGGGCTTGACACGAGTGGGCGTGAGACAGCGAAGCCATTCAACCCGTCGGTGGCCCTTGGATGCTGCTGTAAGCTAGTCGAGGTTTAGTGATTTGGCCGGCTGGTTGGTGTAGATGTATCGTGGAGTCTTAGCTAGACATGGCCTGTGTAAATCGAATTTCAGGTAATCGAAACGAAAAGAAATGAAGCCGATTGGAGAAAGTTACGATTGACACTAGAAAGCAAAGTTTTCAGCCACAAACAAATGCGGCAAATAATTCGCCGCCCATACGGCTTGCGAGAAGGCGGTGTCAGCAGAGTTTGGCAGTTGCCATTGATGGCATCTCTATAGCAGCAGTTATTTACAAAACACAAACTCTCGAGGGAAGTTGCATGTAAATGCATATCGGCTATAAGCGTAATGATCAAAATTTTCATTGCTCTATAACTGCATCGCCATCTTCCGCCGCCAGCCTCTTCTCATTTCTACCATCAGTCGCCAACTATTTCTTTTTATAGCGGTCCCCCTGGAAATCTACACAACAGCGTCGCGTCTCGACTTCCTCCTCGTTTACCTGCAAGGAGTTGTGGCTTCTTGTCTGCTTATTTTCTGTAGCGCCATTTCGAATCTTCAATCCCTTTAGCCAAATGCTGCATCAAAGCCTGTTTTTGTCGTTCCGAGTTCGATTGCTAAGATTTGATTACTTCTCCCTAGGAGAAGGAGCCAGAAACTTGCTTCTTTTGCAGTGCCAGATGCCCTCTTGGCACCAGATCGGCTATATCAACTTGTCTACGACCCCGACCGAATCAACAACACCAAAACAAAAGGGAAGTAAGCCGTGTTTGGCCACACACAATGGTAGCCCTTACAGAGATTTTCTTTTTCTTTGCTTTTTAACAAAGACAGGACACCTACCAAGTATACGTATAGCTCAGGGCGTCTGTTCAAAAACCCATCAAGGGAGACGTAACCGTTGGTTGCTTGAAATCAGGCCATGAACGGCTGTCTCCACAACAGTCTACTAGCATCAGAGGGAGAGTGAGCCACTTTTCAACAGCCCGTTTGCTTTGTTATTTTGCCTCCTTTCCTCCCTCGCTTGTGGATTGAGCCGCGGCCCTTTGTCTTCACGTCTTTGGGTTGACAGGCTGTCATGGAGAGAGTCAGTGCGAATATCTTGAACTAGCCGGAAATAGGGAGCCGCTGCACTTTTGATCTCTCAGAGGCTAAAGTACACTTTGATAGAGACCGGTGTTTGTGAGGGGCTGTGCTGTGCCTCTTCTTTGAGGGTTGTTGGCTCTTTTGAGCCTATCCCTGGACCTGCGGGTTCTTGTTATCCATCATGCATAACAAGGTGCTGAAAGAACCTTTGTATGCATCTTTTCCCTTTGTTCATTTCCTCGGAGCTGTTGACGGGATGCTGCAGATACCACTGATGATTTAACCCAGTCAGTAGCATGAAGCACAGAAAGCGTGAGTGCATAGCCATTGTGTCCTGATGAGCGATATACCCTGCAACGCACCAAGCAGAGTACATACACATGAGCCAACACCGACATGGACCCGTGACCAGCCAAGCGAATTCACAAGTACCAACCAACGCCCAACACACCCATACTCCTTGGAACTGGCCAATAGCCAGGAGAGAACTAATCAGACAACGTTTACGACGCATTCGTGTGTGGCATAACACCGGAGTTGTGTGCTTAGTGTACCTATTTTGTGTGGCAAATGAGCTAAATTACCCAGCCAACACCAGTGAAGATTCCAAAGTGTCAAGGCAGATACACAAGGCATTGTGCCGTGAATGGTATGAACGGAGTCTTGATTGTTACCGAGTTCCCTCTTTTCTCTATCCAGCCATTTACAATCGAAAATAATAGTAATGGAAGGAAGAGGGCAAGGAAGACCGAGGTTGAGTGTCGATAGGCCGAGGAACCCTTGGACAAACAGCGCTGGGTTACAAAGCGACAAAGATCCAAGACTGGGACTTACCAACCATGATACTTGGTGTTGAAACAAAGAAGCTGATGCCTATTGACCGTATCCATGTGAACAACTGTACGAGTGACAATCCAACACGTCTCTTGGTGTTCAAGACATGGCATGGCTCTATTGTCCCTGCACCAGAATTCCTGTCTCTGGCTAGGCATTCTGACTTACCAGCAGCAAAGGAGCTGCATCCTATCAAAGAAAGAAGTCTGGAATGAGCAAGACGTGATGAAGGCTTCGTCTGTCGTCATGCGCGATGTGCTCTAGAGGATTTGCGAGAGCGGGAAAAGCGTTCCGCAAAGCTAGAATAACATTGGCGAGTTGTAGTTAGTTGGGTATAGTGCGCTGTTATCTATGCTGATTAGTATTTCGGCTTTACATGCTGAATACGTGCCAAGTACTTTGAGGCGAGAGGCAATGCATTCCTAGTCGACAGAGTAATCACACAGGATGCAAGGAGGGTGTTTCCTTGGCTAGCTAGTATGTATATTGCCGACCCTTGGGGCATCCCGATGGCAACACCTGCCAAAGCAGGGCGTAAGGAAGGTGATTGCATATGCATATGTACATGTACATACATGTGATATTAGTCAAGCTGGAGTCATAAGGTGCTCAAGGAAGAATGGATACATCTTCGCTCGATCACAAGATGGAATATTTCATTAAAGGCATTAGAAAGATTGAGTTGGCAGCCTCCTTTTTGTTAATAGAAAGAGGGTAAGACAGGACTAGAGAAGAGAACAAGATAAAAAGACAGTGTATGGGTGGGGGAAGAAGATGCAAAGAATAGAACAAGACTATAAAACGAGGTGAGATGCAGGAAAGAGACGGATACGGAAGAGACTTCCAGGCTGATGTTTCTTTTCTTGGGCTGCTTATTGTGGTTAAATTAAATATCGATTATATGTGATGGCAACTCCTGGTCAATCCTTTCTTGTAATGGCTTTCTCGGGGAGTTCTTTGTTAGTCGGACAGTCCTCGGCGCTTCTGACTTGCATGGTATTGTTACTGACTGCAAGCTTTTCTTGACGCTTTTTCTAGTATCAAGAGGATGTACTTTTCTATCTTTAGCCCCTTGCCCGTATGCCCATTTCGTCAGGTGCAATGGCATGATGTACTTTGATCCCGCCATGCCGCTTAACGGCTTCTGTACGAGTTTTATACAGTGCGTGGATTGTTGGGTAGGTAGAGTAGTAGCGAAAAACAACTCTATGTTTGGCGGTCATGTACTTGTTTAGGGTAAAAGCCACAGAGCTAATAAACTCTTGAGGGCAGTTCACTTGTACACTACAGACTACGTCATGTTGTTTTTCCAATGAAAGCAAGATTCAACAGCATTGTAAGACTAGCGACAGCTCCCGCTCTTTTGTATATGCCTTGGTGCATTGAGATATAATAAGCTTACTAATAACAAGACACATTAAGATGACCAGTTATCATTTCTTGTATTCTATGCTTTGTAGTGACGACAGGTTCCCAGCAACAAATGCCTCTAAGTTGGGTGGTTGAATAGCAGACTCTTCACTGCATAATAAATGGGAGTTTGGCAGTGGTCGACAGGATGTGGGCATTAGCTGTTGCTGCAGATATGCAGTGCTTGAGCTCTTTGGTTGATTATTGTACATGGGATGGGAATCAGCCTGGCCTGTATATCTGGCCGAATGGCTTAGTTGCCCGGATTTATTGGCTTACTTGAGCAACGACAACCATGTCGAGGAATGTTGCTTACAGATGCATAAGCAATATAGCACAAAGTGCCAACAAGCCTGCAAGTTTCTGCAGTGCAAGTCAGAGGCGTAAAAGCAAAGTAACAGAAAAAATGACGTTGTGTACGACAAAACAAGCCGAGGTCTCGTTTTCAGTTGTTCCGTGGCCAATACACGTAGCACAGAGCTTTCTTGGCTTCAAAATGACTTATGCACGTCTAACTTTGTGTAATTTCTGCAGCACAAACGAGGTGTACCTTTTTTTCGATTGTCGTCAGAGACGAATATACCGTCAATCAAATTCAGAAATGAACATGCAAAGTTTCACTCTCCTTATTTTCATCATGATGATTGCAAATTGCATAGTCTTTTACTTTTTTGGTCTTTTTTTCACCGCCCAACTACGTAATTTACCACTGTATCGGGCCCAACGAGTACTTTTTTAATGGGGGAGATAACAGCGACCAGCCCTCTTGTTTTCTGTATTTTTTTCTGTATTTCTTCTGTATTTCTTTCTCTTTGGTTTCAACCACACAATAAAAAAACAGGAGGAGGGAAGATCCTATAACAAGCTTTCAATGGCCAAAGTGCGAGAGGGACGTTTGGGAAGGAAGAAGATGATGATGGGATGGATATGATGGTTGTTGGGGTAATTACCCGCACTCGTTCTGTGCACAATCATTTGTGCGCGATAACAATGGGGAATCAAGTACGCTGAAGGAACAAAGCAGAAGTACCACCATTTTGTAGTCCAATGTTGCAAGGCAATTACCCATTTCTTCATTTTTGTTGCTGTTAGCCTTTGCTAGTTGTGTAACACCACCAATGACGTCTACGTCGAACAGACGAACCAGCATAGCGCAGACGATGTTTTGTCTCGACGCCAAAAAAAAATATTAGAATAATGATAAAACCCGCACTTGCGCTGCTCTCACCATCAGCCTCATACATATTTGCTGCTTTCAGCCTATCGGCCAACAAACAACTGAATCCATGCATCTACTCTCTTGTTTTTTGCGCAGACTTTTCGCCGTGGGCGATGGCCATTGGCCTGCGCGACCCGAGAGAGCGGTTTTGGAGGTGTGCGCTTTGCTGGCTGCAGTGGTCATTTTCTTTTGATCTTCTGCAGAGGCTTTTTCCGATGTGACGACTAATTTCAAATCAGTGTGCACGCAAAAAGAGGGGGTCAAGAAAGCAGAGGGTGTTGAGGAAGTTATTCGCGCTGTCTTGATTTCCCTCCATATCAGTAGACAGATCCCTCTCAAAAAAATAACATAAAATAAAAGACACTAGGTCATTTGACTTGTTGTCGTCACTCTGTCTCTCAGTTGGGCTTTGAATCCAAGTAGTCGCATATCTGTTTTTGCTTCATCGTCTATTGCACTTCTGTTGTGTTTTTTTTTACATCGTGACTAATACAATGCGGCTTTTGCCGAGCAATTACTAACTACATGCATGTGTATAAGACAAAGTACTCACGTCCTCACATCCTCTCTCTTGTCGTCTACGCAGTATAACTCTCAAGAATTGTGGTGCAAAAATCACCTAGGGATGACATTAACCCGTCTCAAGAAAAAAAAAAAAATAGCGCCTAATTACGCGTAAGAATAATTCTAGAAACAGCAATAGATATCCACGTATGTTTTTTTATCTGGTTCGGCGCTTTTGCCAAAGTGGAAAACGAAAGCGAAAAGCATGGGGGGACTGTTTGCTGTACCCCGACATTCCGGCGCCTGTCGCCGAGCTGAGGCAAGTTGTCGCTTTTGGGTGCTGTTTTTCTCAGTGTCCAGGGTTTATAGCTGCGTTAGTAACATTGCACACAGACTTGACGTAAACCTTGAGAGGCTTTGGCTGTTGAATCTTTCTCAAGAGAGTTTTCACTGCGTATCCGAAGCGCCAGAGCAGGCAGGTTGCATGCATCCGCCATCCTAAACAGAAAGCTAGCCTCAACCAACATACCGCCTCCATCTCCTTGCAGCTCATCTCAATCTTTTCTCGGATACCTCTACCTGCCACTTTGCGCTTTTAATGCGTCACCGGCTCAAGCCAGTTCAACAATGCTATGCCGTCCATGCTCTGTGTCGAATTCGAGCAGCGTTGCACAGATTTTTGCGGACGCACTCTTGACAAGAGCCATAAAAAAAGAAAATAATGGCCGATAGAACGACAGGGCTGCAGAGGTGTCAGTTTTCTCCTCCTGGACGAGCAGGCCGTTCCGCTGTCCAACAGCAGGTGGTCTGATGTTGGCCTTGACTGGCAGGCGTATAATTCATGCGCTGTTTGTGTATAATCCGTTGTTCCGCTCTGTGGCATTTAGGGTTAGACTGAGATGTCTTGTACATGGCGAGTCACCGTAATCAATGAACAAAAGCCCAGCACAACTCCAACTGGGAGTTGTATATTGTTCGTGACTAGAGCCTAGCAAAAAGTTTTGCTAGGTCCAGGAATTGGCGCGAGTCCTTTGTTCTGGCCAGCCCCTCTGATATTTTAGCCAACCAACTATTTTAAAGCTCTTGCAAAGTCTAGACCTGCTTTACTCTTCTCTCAGCGACCAGAAAACGCCGGACTGAAGCCTACGATCTAGGCCATTGTGGTAAATGCGAGAGAGAGCCTTGGAAAAAGCTGCTTGGCTGCGGTACGAAAACACAAAAGGCCCCCTTCTTGTTACCGTGGAGCTGGTAAATTTAGAGGCATTTTTTTTTTTTTTTCACATCAAGGCCCTGCTGCAAAGCATTAAAGACGTGAAAAGATTGGGAAGTTGGCGATGCAAAAGGATGGTCAAAGGGTAACATGGCTTAAGCGCACACTCAACAAACCGTCCTAACAGAGAAGAGACAAGTTGCTATATCAATGAGCCCATTTCTTAGGTGTGTTTAGTGTACCACGCCTGTTTTATGCCGCTATATTTTTCTCCCACCTTCTCTATTCCTACGTGACAGGCCAACCTAGACTACCCCATGCAGGCTACAAAACACACCCCCTCTATCGTGCCTATTTATTGTCTATTCAACCTCCGGTAACGTCGCAATCAAAGTACTCTGTCTTGTCCTATCCACCTGGATCTGTATGCCCATTCACATTTCCAGCCAGTCACAGTCCAGAAAGCGTCCCGACACAAAGGAAACAAGTTAGCGCCAGCCACGTATTTCACCACTCGGCAATGGCGCAGAACAAGGCCTGCATATGTATGTGCTTGTTGATATTGAGCAAAGTACCCGCGCTGTACGTGTGATTGGTATACATGGAACACTCTGGACGGGGAGTGCTGTGCAGCTAGTAATGCACCTATGTAAATGTTTGTCACGTCACGACACTTGTAGTGTTCAGGCCATCTGCTGCGCGGTCTGCGGGATCCGCGCCCGCTTCTGCTGGTTTGTCGCCTTGCCTTTGTTGCAGTCATGGGCGTTTGCTCTACTGCTTTTGCATATGTTGCTTTGTATACGCTGCTTTGCGTACGCTGCTTTGCGTACGCTGCTTTGCATACGCTGCTTTGCATACGCTGCTTTGCATACGCTGCTTTGC
>JACYXV010000724.1:0-11241 GCA_016859225.1 Thielaviopsis cerberus
AAAGAAAGAAAGGATTAGGCTTAAAAGGTCGACCGCGTCCGCAAATCAGACAGCTTGCGCTCAATCTCGCGCACCGACCGATCCAGCTCGCCCGCAATCATCTGCTTCTTGTCGTTCGACAGCAGCGCAAACCGCTCGCACAAATCACCGTCAATCACGCCCTTGACCGGCACGTAGTATCCACGGTACACCAAATGGTCGCGGCCAGCCAGCGGCGGGTCCTCAGTGCGCATGTGCGTCTCGAGCACCTGGAAAAAGTCTACGTCTTCACGGCTTACAAACGGAATCAGCACACCAATTGTGCCCATCAGCCCGCTCCAGAGCACCACGTCCTGGCCTCCAACCACCAAACTGGTCTTGCAAATGCTAGTCGGCGGGTCCTGCGTGTAAAAATGAACCATGCACGAGAGACGTGCCGGCGTGCCATGCAGGTAGTCACGTGCGTGCAGCAGGTGCGTGCCCGAGTTGTCCTCGTCAGCCTCCTCGCTATCCTTGCCAGGTGCCCGCACAACCCACAAATTGCCAAACTTGTCGCCACCAGCAACCGACTCGTAGTCAACCATGGCCGAGCACGTCGTCCACCGGTTGATGCTATCATCGGCAAACGGAATCAGCTTGTTGCTGGCGGGCTTGTACACCACATACGTCATGCCCTGCATCACATCACTAACGGTAATGCGAGAACCCTGGCTGTTCAAGCTGGTGATCAGATGGCCCCCCAAATCTACCTGGCACTTGCGCAGCATCTGCTTCATACCAAGATCGTAGATGCGTAGCATCTTACCAATACCCACCAACAAACGCCCTTGGAACGGAATCATGGCCGTCGGCGGCTCTTCCACCTTGGTCGTGTGGATAAACTCAAGCTCACGGCCCTCTTTGAGGAACCGGTATACATGGATGTACCCCTCGGAAAACTCACGCGGGTTGAGCTTCATGTCCTTACCGCTACCAACAATCAGGAAATGCTCATTGTCCTGGCTGGTAAACGGCACCACAGCCGTAGAGGTAGCCGCCTCGTTGTTGGAAAAGTCGACCGTCTGCAGAACCTGTGGCTCGAGCTCTTCGCCAATCGGGTCAATGACATTTATACACGATGCCCATCTACCGCGACCCTTGGGGTAACCAAAGTCCGCCGGGGGAAGAACACTACTTTCGCCATTGACAGCAGCGCTGGCCGTAATCAGCTGTTTGCGCAAATCAGGGGCCAGTGTGTTGTTCTCTGACTCAATTGTGTAGAACATTGGGAATTCGGGGTGCTTGACAAGCTTGCGGGGAGTGTACGTCAGAGACGTGGACTTTTGGATCAGCGTCTCACCGAGCTTGTCAATCGAAAAGATTCTGTAACTTTGTTAGCAGTGGCCACCAAAGGAGTGCACAACAAGTAAAATGGGCAATTGTGTCATTTCAGAAGGAACAATTGTTGAGTACTTTGTACTCATCAATACCTCATTGCCATTTGGCATAGGATCCCTTTTTCTCATCACCGACACATAACAGAGCAAAAAACAAAAGAGTGAAAGTAAACCATACCTTAGAGACTGTCCTTGGATGCCGACGACACCTTCAAGACACTGCTCGCTACTAAAGTTCCACGCCCACTCCAGATCAACATAGCTTAGCGGAGTTACCATGAAGGTTTTGGTAATAGGATCAGCATAACCAATCCAGGGCCGAGAGCTGAGAGCAAGAACACAAGTCCGGCCCTGAACCGTGACCTTGAACAGCTTGACGGGACGAGGACCCAAAAACTTGAGCCGCGTATCCGTCAGCTGACCAGTGACCTCGTCAAGTACGGTACGAATGTAAACGCCAGAGTGGAGACCGATGTGGAGATAGAGGGTAGAACCTCCAGACGATGAGTCCTCCATCGCCATGATGGAAAGAGACGAAGGCGCCGCTGTCAGCGCCTGCACAGACTTGCTGTCCAGGGTCGACTCGGGGTCAAGGCTAAGAATGCGAACTGTGCAGTCGTCGCAGCCAACAGCAAGGAACGAGCTCCTTCTGCGGCCCTCAGGCACATCACCCAGGCTGAGGGATGTGACAGTTCCGGGCATTTCCTTCTTCTCGTCGTACTCGGCAAGCGAGCCATCGGTGTCCATTTCAAAGTAGACAATTTCACCCGAGCTGAGGGCAATGGCAACCTGGCTGTCGTTGGTCGCCGCGGCCACAATCGACCGGTGTTGAGGGGCCGCCCACTCATTGACTTCGCCATTCATAATGTGACGAATACCCTTGGGGTGAACTTGAATAAGGCCATTCTCACCCAGCAGCTGAGCTGCAAGGGTGGGGACCGAAGTTAGGAAGCCAGAGTCACTAACTTCCTCAACAGTCTCACCAATGCTAAGAACAAGAGTGCCGTTTGCAAAAGAAAGGATAATGTACGCGTCATGTTCGTCGCTGCGGTTGAGCTTCAACGTCCATACTGCCGAGGGAATGCCAGGAAGGTCAGAAGCGACAATTTCATTGACCTCCAAACCATACTTGATGGTTCTAAAGGTGCTACGCGCGCCAGTACCGCAAGCGGTGTAGATTTGGGGTGCGTCTTCACCAGTAAGGTTGGCAACTTTGCAGTCCATAAGCGGGTTCATAGAGTCCATGCTCTCTACTAAAGTCAAATTCTCCAATGGTCTAGGGCTGAAATAGACAGCATCATAAGACGCCTTGGGGTCTGTGGGAAAGTCGTCGCTGGAAAACTCCAGCTCTTCGTCATCATCGCCGAGCTTTTCAAACTGGTAGAATTGGTGGTTGCCAGACTGTGATGTGGCAAAGAGGAAACCGCTCTTCAGAATGCAAAGGCTTGTGGCAAGAGGCACAGTATCAAAGTACTTGATTTTCAGCCGCTTGACTTCACCGGTGGCCCGTCCCTCGTCATCTTCCATCATGTCAATGGTGACCTTGAACAAGTCGCCATCTTCAGTCTGGAGGAGGAAGAAAAAGGCGCCAGCACTGCCCTTCAGCTTGTGCATGACACCAGTGGCAATGGAACGTTTCCTTGACGGATCCTCGGTTGCACCTTTTCTTCTGGGGATGGGAACTCTAAAAGCCTCCTGGTTGGAGTGGCGATAAGTGATGTTTTCTTCGCCACAGACAAGAACGCCGCTGGGGCCGTCGTTGCCTCCAGGCACCTGGAAGAGCAGGGAGGCTGTTTGGTCAACAGGGTCAGACCACTTCCGGACAACGTGGTTGAGACCAAGATCTAGCTCGTAGTAGACAAGCTGTGTCTCGTACTCGTCAAAAGCGTTGCCAGTCGGGTCCTGGTCAGCCTCAGTGTAGTCGGTCTCGAGAGCAGCAAAGACGGGGTTGGCATACCCCACGTCAAGGGCAACAAGAGAGAGGACATGGACACCGGGCTTGTGAGCCTCTAGGGGCGAACTGATGGTCAGCTTGGCCTGCGCATCTCTGTTGAGAACGTAGACAAGCTTGTTCTTCTCGACGGCAGCGATAAGACACGCGCGGCCCTTGGGGTCACAAGCCAGGTATTCGCCAGGAATGACACGGCGAATGCCAGACTTGCCGAAAGTCTCGAGGTGGACACGATCAAGGCGGTTCTGGGCGGAGTTGTACTCTAGGATAGTAATGCGACCAGAGTCTGAGGCGACAATCAAATAGTCTTTGAAGGGATGAAAGTTAGTCAACGAAACTGACAAAAGGGGTGTTTGTGATGTCTAGCAGCGGCCAGAACAGCCATTAACAAGTCATCCTTGAAAAGAAAAATGACTCAGCAACTGGTTGATAGGGAAAAAAAAAAAAAAAAAAACCTGGTTGACTGGACAGACAATGAGCTCTCATGTCATCCAGACCAATTGTTTGATGGCTCGGCAACAAACAGGCTAGGGGGGCAATGGAAACTCACCTTTGTTGCTTCCGGCGAGGCGGAAGGCAGCCAGGCCACGAATAATGCCAAAGACATCGTGCGACAAAACAGTCAACACCTTGCCCGAAGCAGAATCAGGGCGCAGCAAATTCAAGCGCGGGCCCGACGCCGTCACAACGAACTGCTCTTTGGTACCGGAAAACTGACCAAGAACCGCCTGCGTAATATGCGTGGGCGGCTGAATGGTCAGCGAGTACATGAACATGTTAGACGTGGTCGCCATGGCTGCTGTTGGTGGGAGCCTGGTGGCTCACCTGACGCGCTCTTTGAAACGGAGATGCAGGTGCAGGTGCAGCTGCAGCTTCATCCACGAGCCGTGATTTGGGATGAAGAATAATGAGAAAGAAAAGCGAGGGGGGATTGCTTTTTGTAGCTGTGGCGGGCTGGTGGGTGCTTGGATGCTGATGGAGCTTAGGTGAAGAAAAAAAATCTTGGGCTAGCTTTAGTGGGTCTCCAGCGCGCGTTCTCGCTATAGTCACGTGATGCTTCACGTGTAGGCGGGTCCGCGTTTATTCTTTGTCTTGGTGGCCCAGAAAGTTACACGACAATGAACGGGCCCACTTTAAGTATGTCTTGGGAGGGAACGACGCAGGAGGGACTTTGGCGACTGCAAGGGTTACAGACTCCGGCTAAGAGGGTTAATATACCAACAACAAGAACATCTTTTGTTAATTAGAGGTTTGTCTTGGAAGTATTATTTTTTTTTTTTTTGCTTTCTTTTATTTTTAAAGCCCGTAGTTGCAGTACTCAGGCAGATCCAGCTAACATAGCGTGTATTGAGCGGTCTTAAGGGTACTACTCGCAAGAGACTGATTTGAATAGGAGATTAACAGATTGATAACTTGGTAGCAGACATATAGATGCACTCAATGCTTATGCTCTCAGAGGCTCGACATAGGCCATATTGTGACCTTGGGCTTGTTGTAGCAGCCTATGAAGCCCAATATCAAACACCATTTGAAGTCGCGGGCTTTCTTGGCAAAGCTAGAGTTCTATATTCTCTTTGACGTAGCCACTAAATTTTCGTACTAGATCAATCATATATCGTTGTATTCATGGGAGTCTTTAGACTTTATTTGTGGCAATAGTTTCCAGATTGGAAGTCAATTTCACAACATAGGTGCAGTAATGCGGAGGGTAAAGGTCGCTTTGCCTAGATAAAATTACATTTATTGCAGTATAGCTAGAGATAAAACCCATCATCTCTGTGACAGAGCACTGAAATAAATAGCCTGAGTCGTATAGCACCCAGTTACTTCATTAACATGTTATCATAGCCAATTCCATGACGGACGTGAGCCCCCAAGCCACTGCGTAGACACCGGACAATCAGGCAATACTCAAACTTTCGTGTTAGTGTATTTTGCAGGCTCGCATTAATGGTATCTTTGACCATTACGGACGGATGAAGCCGTGAGTAAAGAATATGTTGGTATAAAATTTCTTTAATGTTCCGCTTACACTGAGCAGCAGGCATCAAAAACAATGGCTCGGGATGGGTATCCGCCGGAGCCGAGAAATAAGCTTATTAGAAAAAAGAGGCATGCACACGGTCAATTCCGGTCGGGAGTACCTGATTATGACGTAGCAAGCGGTGTGCACTTCCCCGTTCGACCGGTGGCGGAATGGTTGTTGCCGGCGACAGGGCGTAGGCCAAGCTTGCAGCGACGAGGCCGAGGAGCGTGTAGGACGTGCGGACGACGCTGATTGGCTGATTGGAAAAGTGGGCCTAAAAGCTCAATGTGGCGTTCCCAGTTTTTGACGGACCCACAAATTACTCTTTTTAGATTTCGATTGCGAGATTGATACTTCAGGCCTGGAATAGAAACAGAATAACAGCCAACGGACGTGCTATTGTTGCAGAGCCGCCAAAAACCTAGTCAAGGCAGATATGGCCAAATGTTGTGCGTAAGAGACAACTGGCTGACGGCAAGTGTTTGCGTGTGTTTGCTGGGATCAAGCAGGGCAGGGCAGGGCAGACAAGCATCTAGTTAAGAGTCTTGTTTCTTTTGGCTGCATGTAGACAAGCAAGCAGGCTGATGGTAAATGGGCAAGAAATAATCCATGCCAAGATGCACCAGCAATACACAGTGCAGGTGTTGTGTTGTTCCTTGTTGTGCGATTGAAGCTAAAGCGGTAGCCACAGGCTGTAGGCCCAGGGGGGCCGAGAACCCTTGTATTTTTCTCTCTGTATTTTTTTTCCTATGTCTTTGTTTTGAGTCCCCTTTGGGATCGCCAATCAGCAGCAGCAATAGGTGCAAAAGCGGGCTACGTCTTGGGCGATAAAGAGAGAAAAATTTTGAGAGCGCATGAAAAAGGAGGGAGAGTAATTTATCCATTCATTTTTAGCTGTGCACATGCACCTTTTTATTCTGCCGGTCTCGCTTTACTCAACTGTTCAAGTGCAGTGCATGCATGGTACTTCTGCGAGGACATGTCCACAAATAGCAGCCAAAATGGCCTACCCGCTACCGTGGCGAGCCGCTGCCACAATCAAAATGGCACAAGTGGTGCGGATCCGGTGATATCAATGCGCTGTACAGACGGGTGTGTAGAGGCGGAAAAGCGCTTTCTAACGAGGGTAAACATGTTGGTGTCATGGGGATAGGTGGCGCAAGAAAGTCGGACTAGATGAGCCATGGCCTGGGGTGGTGAGGCAGGAGGCACAGACGGAGAAGGGGCGGGCCAGTCAGCGAGTCTTGGAACATAAAGTGCTGGATAAAAGCTGGGCACGCTCTGTGTATAAATTCTCTGTGTTGTGGCTACACGGTGGCTCGCTGGTAGGTTTTGCAGCCTTGTTGTCTGGTGCTGTCAATTTTGTCCTAGGGTGGCCATCGGGACGGAGCGTTTTAGCGATTTTGCCTAGATTGGGGATTTTGGCTGGGCTGGCTGGCTAGCTGGGCTGGGTTGGGTTTGAGTGGGTCCGCTTGCTGACTGACTGGGTAACCAACGCGTTTGAAGATGGCTTTGGGCAAGAAACAGAGAAACAACGAATAAAAGAAGGGACGAAGGAAAGAACGAAAGAAAGAACAGACCATGGAAGGCACGCTGTAGTGTATTTTGTATATAAAACAGACCGAGTAGCTGTAGGCAGTCACAGGGAAGGTGCGTAAGGAGAGGTGCTTCACACCGGCGTTTTGTTTGCGTAGTTGTCTTTTTTTTTCTTCTTCTTTTTAGCCAGTCCAGTCAAGACAAGCAGGCGAAAAGAAGAGGAGAGGGAGAGAGACAAATAAAGGAAGAAAGGGTTTGATGCAAAGTGGAGGCCAGGCCAGGCTGGTGCCGAACAGGCCCGCGCTTTCCCTTGACTTTTCTCTTCTCGCTCTCTTTGGCCCTTGGGTCCTGCTGGTCTTTCCCTTTTGCACTCATTATCTAGCTGTTTGCCCACCCACACACAGCCCGGCAACCACCCGTTTTTTTTCGCCGCCAGCTCAGCTTTCTTGTCCTCTGCATCTTTTGCGTCTCTCGTGATGGTAGTAAAAGTAGTAGCAAAGTAGTAGCAAAGCAGTAGCAAAGCAGTAGACCAGCAAGCCCGCATCACACCAGCAAATCCACAACAAAGCAGAAACAAGAATCTCCATTAATCCTGCAAACGCCCGCGTCGGCTGAGACCAGACAAAATCCAAATTCCGGCTTAGGTCCCTGCCTCGCTCGTGTGCTTGGTTCTTTCCTCTTTTGCTACAACTGCGCTTGCGCGCTACTGGCTGACTTTAGGTTCTTTCTGTCTTTGCTTGCCTGCGAGGTTCCTTCCTTGCTTGTTCTGTGCCTTCCTTGTCTTCTTCTCATGCTCCTCCTCCTCCTTCTTTTCCTCCGCCTCAACTTTTTCCTTTCGTCTTGAATTTTTACTCCTCTTTTTTTTTTCTTCCTCTTTTATTCTGTGCCAGTCACCATTTTTCATCAATTATTCGGTTCTTTTATTTTCCCGCCATCTCGGCTTTTGTTCCTTTTTCTTCGTTTCCTTTTCTTTTCATTCCATTCCGCCTTCTCCCTGTCTGCCTGCTTTTCCCGCTCGTTTGTCCGCCTCCTCTCGTCTCGCCTTCTGTGCTTCGCCGCTCCAAGTCGATATCCCAGGTCGACCGTGTCTTTGCTCTTGGTCAGCTCCACAGCTTATATCTCAATCAATCCATCTGCTCGCCATCGTCACGGGAATCTACGCACTCGGTTCCGTATAGCCCGTCCAGCCGCAGTCCAGCATCGGCGTCGCGCCCTGGCCCTTTTTCCGTGTCTCTTTCGCGATTTGCTTGGCAGCAATCGCCTCAACCCCCACTGCACAATGGTCCGTCTCGCAATGCTCGCTTCGTTTTCCACGCGCCGCTCTAACTTGCCATTTCTACAGGTCCTCTATAAGCGGAAACCCGTGCAAATCCCGGCGCCTTCCAACGAGATTCGCGACGACAACGCCGAAGTGCGTATTTAGCCCTGTCCAACCTCCAATTCTTGTGCGTACTAACCAGGTTGCTTCAGGTATGGCACATTGAGCAGACTGGCGAAGTCTTTGCTTCATATGATGAGTATTCTGCTCGGTACGTTTTGCTCAGCCTTCTCGATGGTATTTCACGTGCTAACAGTTTTCAGTCTCGACTTTTACAAACAGGCAAGCTTTATCTCGTTTTCTACACCCTACCTTGGTAGCTCCTACTAACCTGTAGCAGCGTAAATTCATTTGTCAAATCACTGGTCAGAGCAAGCTGACCTTTTTTGAAGCTCTGAAAAGCGAGGTATGCATTCACCTCTTTTGGTCTTACCCGGTTCCTTGTCTCTTTCTAACCAGCCTCGTCCAATAGCAAGCCGGCGCCAAGGAAGTCCAAGAAGCCTTTCCCGAAGCCCTCAAGGGCCCCGTCCTCCGCCGAGTCCAATTCCAGACGATTTCTCGAATCGACCATCTTGTTGACAACATCTATGATGAGTTCAAATCCGAGTTCTTCCCTGGCGAGATTGTGACGGCACAAATCAGCGACGGCGAAAAGGTCCAGGGCCCTATTCGCGAAAAGATTCGTGTCGGCCCCAAGGTCAAGGACGACGGCAGCACCAGTGACCCGTTTTCCCGCTATGTCATTAGCATCGATGACCGCGAAGGCGAAGAGGCTGTCGTCGATGGCCCGGCTGTGGCTCGTGACCGCAAAGTCTTTACCAAGGCCGTCTTGCGAACTTTTATCAAAAACTCCGTGTCAAGAGAGGCGTGGAACGGCGCGCCGTGGACCGTCAAATCGGAGTTTGCGCAAAATTACCAAATTGATACGCGCGTACCGCAGCATCTTCGCTACGATCACAAGCTTATGGAGCGCAAACAGATTCAGGCTGCCAAACGCTCCAATCACACTACAGACTCGCCCGGCCTCCCCGAGCTCAACGCCTCCAGCCATAACAATGCTCATTCGCACGCTCTCACGCACAACATCGGCCACGCCCAGCCACAGCGCCACACAGTCAGCAGCAATCTCGACCACGAACCCGCACGACTGCCTGACTTGAAGCCCAAGAGCCACAAGATTCGCCCACAGCTGGATGCCAACCCCTTGAGTTACCACTCTCGTCACAACTACGAATCGACCTATGTCACTATTCCCCCGCCTGAGCCCAACTACATGTCAATTTCCCTCCGTAACAACCTGCCGCCGCCGATTCGCAAGGCACAGTCTCCTCCGCCGCCTCCCTTGCCCAAGTATCCGATTGATGATCTCGAAATCAGCCCACGCATCGGCGTTTCCCGCCCCAAATTGCGCTTCCCCTGCTCAAATGCCCCAAACAAAATCCTTGATGCCTCATTTCCCTATGCAGACAAGCTCAAAATGGAGTCCATTGGCTCTCTGCTTGAGACATGGGACACATTGAATGTCTACTGCGAGGTTTTTAAGCTTGACTCATTCACCTTTGACGACTATGTCCAAGCTTTGTGTATGACGAGTCCTGCGGTGATGCCGCAGCTGGTTGAGGAGATCCACTGCTCAGTCCTCAAGATTCTCATTGCAGCCCAGGCCGACGGTGGTCACATTGATTTTGTACTCCCTGTTCTCGAAGATGAGGAGGAGGAGGAAGAGGAGGAAGAGGAGGAAGAGGAAGAGGTAGAGGAAGACAGCAACATGCCGACCCCCGAGCCCGAGCAAAAGGCTGCCGGCCGCGCTACTAGAAGCAGTCTGGCTAAGATTGAGGCTGAGAAAGCTGCGGCTGAAGCTGCGGCCGCAGAAAAAGAGGCGGCTGTTCCCACAATCACCAACCGAGCTGCCGAGCTGATGGAGGACTACGACTGGATTGACAGCCTTCGCAAACGCGAGTTTCAGGATGGTGGCTGGCAGCGCATCATTGCTGGCCTGCTCCACCAGCTGTCGCGCAACGAGCGCAAGACTGCGGTTTGCGACAAGATCTTGGCAGAGCTTGTGCCCATGGATGCTGAGCCCACCCAGGAGACGGTCATGGCGTCGTATGCCGCCATGGATGTCAACACCAAAGTCTGCATCATTCAAGTGCTTTGCATGCTCACGACCGAGACCAAGGCAGTTCGCAAGTACATGGAGGACTGCAGCGAAATTATGACGCAGTACCGCAAAGACAAGATTGAGTGGCAACGCCAGCGCAAGCAAGCGTAAGTTTCAAGTCATTTATCTCATTATGCAAGCAAGCAAACACTAACATACTCAAAACAGGCTGGAGGACCTCAAGGGTCTTAACGATCAGCGCAAGATTTTGCTTCCTGAAAACACTCCCGCTCCCGAGGCTGAGGACACCAAGATGACCGACGTCGACAGTCCTCACGTTGAAGAGGCCGAGGAAGAATCAGAAAGTGAGCCACAGTCTCGCCGTGGCGCCCGTCGCGCTGGCAAAAAGGAGGAGTCTTCCAAGAAGAAAAAGGAAGAGCCTCCTGCCCCTAAGCAGCCGAAGCAATCCAAGCAGTTCATCAAGCTACTCAAGGAAATTCAGAAGAAGGAGGACACGGTTCGCGAGTGCGAGGATGAAATCGCCGTGATTGACAACGACCTGCGTGAGGCTGACTGCCCGCGTACTCGCGTGCTCGGCAAGGACCGTTTCTGGAACCGGTACTACTGGTTTGAGCGCAATGGCATGCCCTATGGGGGGCTTCCCGAGAGCTCTACAGCCTCGGCCAACTACGCCAACGGCTGCATCTGGGTGCAGGGCCCCGATGAGCTGGAGCGTGAGGGTTACATTGACCTGCCTGTACACTTGCAAAACGAGTACAAGGCAAAGTTCAACATGAGTGTGCCGGAGCGTCGTGAGCGCGAAGAAAACGCCACCAGCGTCAGCGGCGCGTTTGAATGGGGCTCCTCAGCGCACCCGCCGAACTTGACGCGCTCATCCAGCCCTACCGTCAGTTAAATATCCTTGGGTGCTTGCTAGTTCGAAGTTCCTGGTTT
>JACYXV010000725.1:0-11208 GCA_016859225.1 Thielaviopsis cerberus
GATGAGCGCCGACGCCTTGTCCGACAGCGCCAGCGACAGGCTCTGTAGACGGCTAAGCTCGACGCCCTTGCGGAAGATGATCGTCGCCGTGGCCTGGTCCAGAGACGCAGACAGCTCTTCGTGGCTAATCATCTTGCTGACAACGGCAGACACCTTGTTAGAGGGCAGCTCAAACATGGTCGACAGCATCTCAATGGCAAGAGTGTCGTAGTAAGGGGCGTAGGTGAAGAGGAAAGTGCGTAGGCCCTCCTCCTGAATCTGCTTGGCCAGCATGGTCTTGATGTCCTCGCAGTTGGGCATCAGCTCCCAAATCTTGATGCTGTGAATGAAAGAAACGGCATTCTTCCACTCGCCAGCGGCCAGAGCCTTGGAGGCCTGCATCACATGGTCGCGAGTGTTTTCAGGGGGACCAGTGAAGATCTGGCGCTCGTGGTACTCGAGCATACGGCGGTAGGTCTTGCTGACGACCCGCTTCTTGACATCAGGCGACGAACCAGTTTGGGCGAGAAGAGGAATCTCCAGTAGCATGCTGCAGGTCAGGTACACGCACTCGAGCAGCTCGAGGTTAATGTGCATGTGGAAGGGCAGCTGGCGTTGCTTCTCCAGACGCTCCTGCTCAGGAGAAACCTGGCCGAAGCGCTGCATCATGACGCCTTGGGCAAGCAGCTCCTTCTGGCGACCGCTGCCGCAAATCTCCTGCAGGGTGTTCTGAGCGTCATAGACGAGTCCCTTGCGGAAAGCGCAAAGACCAATCTGAACCAGAGTGCGGTTGTACAGAATCTGGGTCTGCACGTCAAAGTTGGGGATAGACTCCTGAAGATGGGACATCAGAGACATGTCGCGGGCTCTGTAGTAGTGACCGTGCAGGGCCAGGAAGTAGACCTCGCAAAGCATGGCACGTGCGCGAAGAATACCCTCGCTGTTGCTGAAAAGGTACGCGCACAGAGTGTTGACCAGACTACCAGCCTCAGAGCTCGAGGCACGAGGAGTAATGACAGACTCAACGCTAGCGTCAGCAGTCTTCCAGAAGTTCTCCTCAACAACCTTGATGACAACCTCGGGCTTGAAGTAGACGTGCTCCAGTCTGCGCATGACAATACGGTTGACGCTGTCCTGGGAAACCTTCAGGTCGGTGGTAGAGTGCAGGAACTCGTAGTACAGCATACCGCGGAAGATGACGGTGTACAGAGAAGCCTCGTCTTGGAGACGCTCAATGTATTCAGGAGTGTGAGGGTCGGTGGTCTGGAGAGAACGAATGAACTCATCGTCAAGGCGCTCAACGTACGAGACAATGCTGCCGGGAACCTTAAAATACTCCTCGCCCTCGCCAATAGCAGGGGCCTTCTCATCGTCATCCCACTCCTCGGCGTTTTCGACGACAACCCATTCGGGGTTGGCAAAAAGGACGTTCAATAGCTCGCTCATGTCCTTCTCGGCAGCCTTCCACTGGTCGAGGGACATGGTGTTGTTACCGGAGCCCAGGTCGAAGCGGGTCGACACCAGAGTCAGTAGAGTGCGGATCTTCTGATAAGGGGTGACAGCAATCTCTAGCAGCTTTTCCATAGTTTTGATTTGCTCAGTGCGGTCGGTGTTCTTCTTTCCTCTAGACTCCATAATGGTGCGAAGGTGCTTGAGAATGCTCTCGGGAGTGTACTGGACAGTCTTGCCGCCCTTGCCAACCTGGGCAAAGCCATCATCGTCGCCCTCAGCCTCGGCGGGGGTTTCATCGATATCGGCGGCAACGGGGCGAACAACCTTCTTGGGCTGGGGCTTCTGGGCCTCCTCTACATCGTCGGTACCGGACATGAACTTGTCGGGGTCGCTGCGGTAGGCGTCAATTTGGGTCTGGTACTCCTTGTTGTTCTTCTTGATCTTTTGCTTGACGGCGTTAAGACCACGAGCATTGGTGGCGTTCATTTTCTTGGGCGTGACCTTCTGCTTGGCGACGGCATCGTTCATGGCATCCTCGAGATCGGCGGAAGCCTGAATGTATACACGGGGAGCCTTGCCACCAATCACCAGCTTGAGGACCTGGCGGTTAAGCTTCTCGTACTCTATAGCAAATGTTAGCCATAATCAGGAGAAAACGTTGTGACTAAATAAATGTGCATTGTTCCATTGCCCAGTCCATTGTTGTGACCTTTGATAATTTCAGAACAAAAAAAGACCAGAATTTCCCCTTTCCGCCCCGCAAAATCCACCCTGGATTTTCATCAATTCAAAACTTACCGGTAGCAATGGTGCTCCAGTCACCAATCTTGGAGGCGTTCTCAATCACCTTGGTGATGCTCTCTAGTTCCTCAAAACGCTTGTCCTTGGCACTGCGGACCTTTGACCGCACCTCTTGGTCACTGTCTTCACTGTCGGAGGCATCGCCAACCAAGAATCTCGAAGCACCAGTTTTCTTGTTGCCTTCATCTTCGCTGCTGTCGGAGTCGGAGTCGTCGGAGTCGTTATCCATGGAGTCGGTTTCCTCATCGGAGCTGTCATCCTGCTGCTGTTCTTCCTCCTCTTCGGAGTAGAGATCCTCCTCATCGGACGAGCTGTCGGAAGAGCTGTCGTCGTTTCCACGATAGAACCGCGACATTTTGGCCGTTTTTTACAATCGGTCGATAGAAACTCGGGTTCGGGTATAAAAAAAAAAAGTAGGGTCGAAGCTGAATTAATATGCGTCGTCACCCTTGAATCCGCGGATTTTTCAATACTGGACTTGAGGAGGGGTCGAAAGGCAAGGCAGAAGGAAAAAATAATTTTGGCGGGGCCAGGGCTTGTGTGGCATAAATCCAGATTTGCTAGTGTGAGTGTGCCAGCTGGTGCCACATGTCCTTCTTCAGTCTGCCAACTGCAGCTGGCAGCTGACAATTTTAATTTTTTTTCCTTTGGCTGGCGAAAAAGCACGGGTGTGACTTCAACGGCCAGCTGCAAAATGTGGAGTAGCAAAGTTTGGCTGGTTTGTCACTGTATTTCGGCTTAATTAAGGCTTGCTTGCAAATCAAAGAGCTCGCAATTTTCTATTGTATTTAACTTTGTTGTTTTCTTTCCTTTCCTTTTCTCTATCACTGCCAGGAAGTCATTGTTCCAATTTCTGTGTCTCGACCCTCCATTTAGGTGCTTTATCTTCTTTGTGCTCTCTTTTAAATTCGCATTGCATAATCTCTTATGGCGCCTGCCACTTGCTCCGGCGTAGGCCCGAGCCTCTTGCGCCAGGTTGTCCGGCCCGCCTTGTTTAGTCCCGGCCTGGAATTTTTATATCCCGCCTTTTCTCGGCGCTATTTGTCGTTTGCTTCAAAAACATACAACTCTGCCATTTTGAGTGAATTTTGTTCCAGAATTCCACACTGGCATATACGCCGAGCCTTCGGAACTACGGCTGCTCGGCAAAGGACGTTTTGCGCTCACAACCCCGCGGTCGACGAAGATGGCAAGACAATGGAAATGGAAATCACTGCCCGTGCTGCCAAGGTTTGCCATCATTGCACAACTCCTATAAAGAAGTAACTAACAACGTTCGTTTAGAGACTGAACAAGATTATAACTCGCGACAACAAGCCCGGCCTCACACTACGGATTCAGGTCGAGAGCGGCGGCTGCCACGGATTCCAATACGTCATGAGCCTCATTGAAATTCCCGACAAATCCTCAACAGAATGGGATCAAAAAGTAAATGAAGACGACACCGTGTTCCAATATGCCGAAGACGATGTTTCTCAGCCTGGAGATCTACAAGGCTCAGCAAAGATTATCTTGGATGAGCCTTCATTGTCGCTTCTTAAGAACAGCAAGGTTGATTTTACTTCGGAGTTGATTGGCTCCCAGTTTAAAGTGGACAACCCCAGAGCCACAAGCAGTTGTGGCTGCGGTACCAGCTTCGATATCGAAGTTTGATCACACGTTTCCATGGCACTTTATCTCACGTCTATTGATACCCATCTTTACGCTATTTTTCAGCACATATATATGTGATATTGCACACCGAATTTAAACAGACTTATAAATGTACAATCATCTCTTTTGTTTTCCCATCGCGGACATCATGACGGCACTATGAACAAAATTTACATGACCAACGTGTAACGCAGATATTACAACCAAGATAAATCATGATAATCTTTTTTGATTCCAAGACAAAAAAAAACAAAACAACCCTGTCCGTTTGGATTTATTGAACGCCGTGACCTTTCATGATATAATATGGACCCAGAAGAAAAACTTTTTTTTATTTTGGTTTTAGTTCGCAATTTAGTTCATGCGGCGAACCAGGGGCGTTGATCTTCTCCTCGCGGTTACCCAGGTCACCACCCTCGATGAAGTGGCGGAACTTGCGGGTGTGGAAACCACCAGTAGGGTTGGACAGCTTGAAGGGCCACAGGAAGTTGGCAGCCTGCTTGAAGTTGGGGCCAACAGTGATGATCTCGTGGACAAGGTCCTCCATGCAGATGATGCCGTACTTGCCCAGGGACTCCTCGATGATCGAGTTGTCAGTCAGGGCAACACGCTGCTTGTTGACCTTACCGTAACCGCGCTTGTAGATGAGCTCCTTGACGGTCTTCAGGTTGGGGTAACCGTAGGCGACCCAGGGCTCGACGACCTTGATCATCTCAGCGGTGGCCTTGGTAACCTTGACGAAGACACCGTTGTTGATCTGCAGCAGACGCAGCAGCTGGAGGATCTTGCGGGGCTTGGGGGGAACCTTGCTGACACCCTTGATGCGGAGAACGAAGATCAGCTTGGCCTCAGCGGGAATGTAGGCCGAGTTGTCGTCCTTGGCAACACGAGACAGACGGAGCTTCTCGCGCTCGTCGTCACGGTACTCCTTAACGTACTTCTCAGCACGCTTGAAGATGGCAGCGCGCTTTTCCTTGTTGGCCTATGACAATCGTTAGTCAATATTCGCGAAATGAATTTTAAACAAAAGATATATCCTCTGGTATTTAATCAGACCCGAAAGAAGGTTAATTGATCAACAGCATCGACAATGTCTAGTTGATTGGGTAGGTATGCATCAGGAAGACCAGTAATTGACTGGAAATTCGGGGTGTACTTACGGCCTTCTTGGCCTCAACCTCGGCCAGACGCTCAGCGCGAGCCTTCTCCTGGCTCTTGCGCTTCTTCAGCAGGGTCTCGGGGACCAGGACGTGGTCAGCGGTAACGGGGCTGCAAAGAAAAGATTAGTACGAAGTCCACACATGCAGAGTGTCAAGTCTGCATGGACAGAGCGCCGACGCGAGAAATGTGGCTGTGCGACATTCAAGCTGTGGCTAACTCGAAATGAATTTCATCAGTGAGGCCTTCAAAGAAACGCCTAAAAAAACCAGTGGGCTTTCGCCATGGAGTATAGTGCATTTCAATGGATACCTCATCCAACAACACCTCAAGAGCCAAAGGCTATGAGAGAAGACGTTCCGTGAAAGCGGTTCAGTGAGGACATTTTCAGTCCGTCATTAGAGCCACACTCTCGACAACGATGAATTTGAGAGAGAAGAAGCAAATCTTCAACTCCAACACCCCAAATAACATATCTACACAACCGCGACATGCATGCATGTCCGACCAGTGAAGGCAGATATTTAGGAGGATCGAGCTGGTGTCCAAAGTCTCACGAGACAGTCCAAACTTTCGTTCAGAAGCTGAGTGAAAACTTTGGCCAGCGAGAGGACGACGACAATCTCAAGTATTTCAGTTCGGAACATCTCTGTAGTCCATGTCGAGACTAAGGGGGTAGATGGATGGCGTACGCAGGCGACATTTTGGCGGTTAGCGGCTGGATGTTGACTGAACAAAATAGGTACAAGAAGTGAATCTCGAAACTGCCACCTTGGAAAGATAAATCAAACTTTTCGCCTGAAAATTATGTTGTGGGTCCATCAGGGCTTCCCGCATGCTGTGTGCTGCACAAAAAGCCCCACCAAAAAAAGGTTCTGCCGCCCTTCACCGCCCTTAGGGCTCAACTTTGGTACTGTCATTCCCCACTAGGTATTCTCAGATTTACCAAGCAAAGTTGAATCGAACTTGAGTTTAGCGATTTCCATCAACATCCCCAAAAATTTAAGGAGTTCGACACATCAGACAAAATGGCCCCCAAGAAGGTTTCCAGTGCTCCCAAGGAGAACATCTCCCTCGGCCCCAACGCCCGTGACGGTAAGACTAAACTCTGAACAAATTTATGGCAGAATCGGCACCATAACAATGTTTATGACTGTCAACACTTATGCGACAATGTGACTAACAAATCATAATCCAGGCGAGCTCGTTTTCGGCGTTGCCCGTATCTTCGCCTCCTTCAACGATACCTTCGTCCACGTCACCGATCTTTCGTACGTTTGAACAGCTTCCGGCCGCCTTCTCTCCAGCACTTGCGTCCGCCAACCGACTCGAAATTTGACGACCAGCGACAATGGAGCAACAGGATATATACGACAGTGTTAGATGAGAGAGGGCCGGAGTCAATTATTTTGTTGGAATTTTCAAGGCTAACTTCTGGGTGATTCCAGTGGCCGTGAGACCATCTGCCGTGTTACCGGTGGTATGAAGGTCAAGGCTGACCGTGACGAGTCTTCGCCCTACGCTGCCATGCTGGCTGCTCAGGACGTTGCCGTCCGCTGCAAGGAGGTTGGCATCACTGCTCTGCACATCAAGATCCGTGCCACTGGTGGTAAGTTGATGCGATTCACGAGCATACGAAAAAAATATTAACGCGCACGCTAGGTAACGGTACCAAGACCCCCGGTCCCGGTGCTCAGTCCGCTCTCCGCGCTCTGGCCCGTTCCGGCATGAGAATCGGCCGCATTGAGGATGTTACCCCCACTCCCTCCGACTCTACCCGCAGAAAGGGTGGTCGCCGTGGTCGTCGTCTTTAAATGTCTCGCTCAGAGACGTTTATCTGTTTTGGTTGGCTTTACTGCTCTCTTTTCGGAGCTTGGCGTTGGTCTACGAAAACGGGTTTCTTCTTTAATCAGCTGCTTCAGATATGTGGCTGAGGGAATCAAAAGAACAAAAGATCTCTACTAAAGAATCCTAAAGAAGAACAAAAAGACGCAGAGAACGGCTTTTGCTCAAAAATGCCTGGTCTCTATTATTCTTTTACGATGAACATGTTTCTGGACTGGTCTCCAACGTTTACAATGAACGACATTGCATTGGCTGCATGCCTTGACTTTTGGAAGTGGCTAAAGATTGGTACATACTGGGCAAGAAACGGAACGGGAAAAGCATTGGGAATCTGATAATGGAAGACATGGAGTCCGGTTCAGCAGCGTTGACAAAGTTTTGTTCTATCCGTCTTGAGCTCTTTTTGAGTTGACAATAGTGGCAGATGGAGTGAAAATATCAAGAAATCAGTAAAACATCTAACTTATCGTCTTTCCTGGTGACGTTGATATGCACGTGCTAGGTGGTCTTAGCAGTTTTGCTTTGTTTGTATTACATTAACAGCACTTGGCGTGCCAGGTTCCGTATGAGACAAGCGAGACCAGGCAACTACACATGTTAAGACGAGATGAAGGTGTACAGTTTACAAAACAACATTGGCAGAACCTTTCAAGTTTATGGATAAAAAAAGAGAAAAAAAATATATATACACAGAATGTAAAAGGAACGAATCTTATCCACTCATTCTTCGTCTAGCACAGGCACGGCAAGTGGATGGTCTGCCACTTGGAGCACTTCTTGTTGCAGGGTGTGTCGCTGCCCGTCTGGAGGTACAGCTGGTACATGCCGTTGCTGAGTTCGCATGCAAGGAAGTTTTGCTCTATCTCATTGTCAGTGATTGCATCTCATTAGATCGAGTTAACCTACGTCTGCCAAAGGTGCTGTTGGCCGTGGTGATGATGGTATCGCCATCCAGGCCCCAGCCGGTGGTGGAGGGCTTCTCGCCAAACAAGACGCGCTTGTACGTCTTGGTAGTAGTTTCAACGTTGAGGTACAGGCTGTTGTTGGTCGACTGAATCGTCGAACCGACCTCGAACTCGTCGCCAGAGGCCTCGGGGCCCAGCACGGCAAGTAGCGTGTCGTTGTCGCTAGTCATGGGCGTGGACTGCAGGTACAGGTGGAACACAGGGTCAGTGACACCGCGGATGGGGTAGGTCTTTGCGACGGCCGAGGAGGCGAACAAGAGGGTCGAAACGAGTGAGAAGGCGTGCATCTTGGGTGTTGTTTGTTGAGTGGTTTGTGAGTGTATTGGATGTCTAGAGACGATACAAAAATAAAGACCCAGCTTTGAAAATAGAAAAAGGAATGAAACAAGAAGACGGTATAAACGAATGTATTAGGAGCCGGCCCTACAAAGTGAACGAAAGACGAGAAGAAGTGAAGGTGAAAGGTTGGTGGGCAAGAAACAACAATGTACAAGTTGCGCTGGACTACGGCAGTCTACTTATACCAAGCCATCTGTCATCCCATCCCGTCTAGACAAACCTCGTTCCGCTGAGGCCCAATGAAACACTACAAAGCTTGTCTCGACTCAAGCCTCCCTTCCAATCACAGGGTGTGCACAAAGAAATAACCCCCCCGATTCGTCTCATGTCGCGGAAGCCATGGATAACGCCAACGTGCTCAGTGGGTAATACCCCGTCATTCAGTTACAAATCAGGCATTTGGTGGGCATAGTCAGTTGTCGCGCCCAATGCGGTAAGTTAAAAGAAATTAAAGGCCTGAAAACCCGATCGACATGGCTGGCTATAAACTTTGTTGCTCAAAGAAAAACTTACTGATATAGCGTCCTAGGGTTTGTCAGCCTTGTAGCCATAGGGTTAGTCTGACCCCAAACAGATGTGGAAATTTGAAGGCCTGGGTTGCGAAGTTTTTCCTGTATCAAAATCATGTGTTTTCTGGTGTACGCTCCGTATCGTCTGGTCTTTTTGTCAAAAGTACAGTCGCCGGCCAGATTTGTGGATTTTCTTTTCCTTTTAGCCACCACTAGTTTCAGCTTGCAACCAGGCCGCTTCAGTTTTGTAGCCATGTTTCTTTAGTGTGCGAGTGCGTGATTCTGACGACGCTGTCTGGAAATGGCAGACAGATATAGTATATAAAGCTTGGTAGAGAATAACAACCTTGACAACCAGTAAAAAAGAAAAAAAAAAGAACAATATAAAATAACATTTGTACCGATAAATGGCCCAAATAGCTCAACGGAGAAGCCAAGTAAAGAAATAACACATAAAAACACAAGTCCATACCTCCCGTGATTTCCCACATCCCAATGCAGCCTGTAAAAGTTCCCTGATGCAGCGCCATTATGAACAGTGAAGACAGCCGAAAGCAAACCAAAGCAAACCAAAGCAAAAGCAAAAGAAGAAAAGACAACACCCGAGAATTCCAATAAGAAAAGAAAGCAAGCCAAAATAAAAGGAAATGAAAGACAGGCCTGGTATACTGCGCGTGAAGACATTAAAGAAAGAAAAAGAAATAGACAAGAAAAGGACGTGATAAAGACAAGAATCCGGAAGGGCCGAGAGCAACAAGATGCGTACCTCTGCCATAGTCTGCTCCCGTTTACAGAGCCCGTTTTTCCAGCCCGCTTTGTCGAGCCGCGTTGAATGTTCCCATACAGTATTCATACGTCAGCATCGTCACCGTGGCCGCCGGTACCGCGCGCATCATGTTAGTCCCGAGCCCGGCGTAGAAAGCGCGCCAGCCCTCCTCGTGTAGAATCGTGCGAAACGTCTTGATGACTCCGCGGTACTTGGCCGGTTGGTTTTCGGGTGCAATGCCGCCAGCCGACGCGACCACCGTGGCAACGGAGCGGCGCTGCGTCTGTAGTCGCGTACGAATCACCTCGTGCGGGTATGTCGCGGTGCTGGCCATGATCTTGGAGAGCACCGAGGCGGCCAGCACGCCGATCCATTGGTTGGGGTTGTTGGTCCTCGGTTGGGGCAGTGGTGGCTGATGCCATTCCGGAGCCGGTGAAGCGCTTACGCAGATATTCGTAGGCGGGGAATTGTACAGCCACATGGGTCAGGCCGAGGAGAGCGGGCGTCAGGCCAGAATAAAAGGACAGAATGCCTTCGGAGGTGTACATCTTGTAGGCGGCGTCAAAGCTTGATCGGTAGTGCCACGGGGTCTGGGCCATAGGGCGGACAGGCGGGAGGGGTATGTCGGGTTTGGGGGCGTGAAAGCTAGTTGCACTTTGCGACATGAGGCGAGTCTTGATAACCCAGATTGGATTTGTCGCAATGGTGCTGCAGCCGCCTGCTATTATCGAGGACCAGAAGCTAATAAAGAAGTCATGATCTAAGCTGTTAGTATCGGATGCAATGTTATAGAGTGGGAACATACCAGTGTGCTCTCGCAATTTCAATTTGCTCTTGTTGTAGACTGTAAACCACACTGCCCACGTCGGCAGATAGCCAAACACAATGGGACCTAGGCCGCGATACAGGCCGCGCACGCCTTCCTCGCGCAAAATTACACTTGCTGTGCCTACCAAGCCATTGTACACCTTTGGCGGCGGGTTGTGCGGGCCGGCGGCAGCTAGAAAGCCGCCCTGGGCCTGTAGTTTGGTCTTGATGACATCTAGCGGACACGTGACAATGCCAGCTGTGAAGCCTCCTATAGCGCCTGAGAGGGCAATAAACTGCGAGTCCGAGGCGCGCAGAGCAAAAGACTCGACGAATGAAAGCGTGTGAGCATGAGGCGAGACTGGCATGGCGGCGGCGGCGGCAGAGATGGTAGACGGCGGCGACGACGGCGGAGATGAAGACGGGGATGGGGATGTTGAGGGGGCCATTGCCGCGCATTCAGAGGCCGAAGGCAGCAGCTGGTGAGCTTCGTCGTGGGCCATTCGAACGGTTGGGAGTGCGAGAGGAAGTATGGCAGCAGTTGTAGTGATTTGTAAACGCAAGAGTTATTTGGCCCTGGATTATGACGCAGTAGTCGTCGGATTTGTCGAGATGAAGAGTATAGACCGGCAGGATTGTTTGCAGGTAAACCCAAGATATCGGACGAACAAACAACTTTAGAGTGTTGAGATTGTGTTCGGCGTAGCTTCGACTTTGTAGCTTATCGCAGTGAAAAATTTAGCCAAGCAGGCGTCCAAGTCGGGGGTTAGATCCGAACCGGCGATTGGCGATTTTGTACCAAGCAAGGAACAAGAAAAAAGACTTGCAAAAAACGCAGGGCAAAAATAGAATATGGTAATGTCACACGCGGCTCCCGGCAGAAGCGAATTTTCTATTGCTTTTTCGGGCTGCTTATAATTTTTTTTTTTTTTTT
>JACYXV010000726.1:0-11205 GCA_016859225.1 Thielaviopsis cerberus
AGGGTCACAAACAATCAGGGAATCTTCACGAGAAAGAGTGCAATGAACAAGGAGGTTGAATTACAGAACAGAGGAAACTATCTAACAAATGTCGCGGGGCACTGGCCGCTCCTTGTAGCTGGTGGGAAACTCCGCCTCTTTCCAATCTTAAGTCATACCTAAGTCGCCAACTACGCTAGTAACTCCGCATCTCGTATTTGTGCCGCAACTTCCTTCCAATTCAAGGGGAAACCTCAGCGCTTGCATAAAGATTTCTGGACCCTTTTTCTACGTCTGGTCAAGATAAAAGAAAAGAATGGTCAAGGTTTTGGTGGTGGTTAAGATGAGCAAATCAAAGTCAAGTAGAAAGCGAAAGTAGTGTTTGTGAAAGAGTGGGGATTATCTTGTGCCATCAGATGGGCAAATGTCTTCCCTTTTTATATCCAAGAATTCAGTAGTCATAGCAGTACTCATTTAGTCCTCACCCCATTCCTCTTCAAACTTCCTTGTAACCCAGATACTCTTAGTTCATGAACCGATATGATGTATAATGCGCACGGCTTAGAATACATGGCCCTCTTGATTTTGCGATGGCCTTCTTTTAATACATAGATTACATTACATACAGGATACTACTAAAAGCATATTAATTCTTTTGCTCTGGCACTACTATCTTTAATATATTATATATCTTTCTTGCTCCGCATCCTTTCATAATGGAAATTCGGCTATCTTCATCATCAGCGTCTCTTGGGAGTCCTTACTACATCACCTGTTGGTATCTACCGAAACCTAGACAACGCTGTTCACGATGTTGGTTTTATCTGCCATCTTTCAATGAAACTCTTTTTTTTATTCGCCTGTTTCCATCTGTTAAATAATGTTTCTTTATGAACCATGGTTTGGTGTTTTGGTTGATTTTGCTATTATGCTACAAGCCGACGTAGACATTTGTAATCAATGTCGTAAACTATCACGCTCTACTACACAGAATGTAGGATGCCATGCCTCTACGGCCTCTACGGCCTCTACAAGCCTCGTGCCTTGATGTTAGTATCCAAAATCTTCCAACAAAAATACTGAATAAAGTTCCATGGACAGGATGCTTGCTTGGCAGTGTATGTGCACTCGCGATACAGCCCACGCCACAACTTGTAATAGTTACAGACCGTAGAAACAAGGAATATAGTTGCATTCTTGATATCAAAAGATAAGACTTCCGCCCATTTGAATGCCCTCGATAATTCCATCCTCATCATGAAAACTGCTTTCGTTCCTAATTTTCCTTGGCTTGTTAACCACAAGCGTGGCTGAAATATCTAACATCTGTGTATCTTTGACTTTTCACAATCAAGCTTCACTACGATTTCTAGTGTCATTTCGGGTCTTACAAGTCGTGATGTCTACGCCTTACGTTACGCCCTCACTAGTCCGATAAGCATGATATAATATTGTGGTATTGAATGGACCGTTTCAGAGAATTTGTCATTTCTCCATGTCGTCTGACATCTCATCCTGAGCTCCTTGCTGAGTGTGTGACAGTTAACCAGATCCTGTCTCAGCCCAGGTCTCTTTAGTGGAATTTTGTTCAGGGATTTTGACTTCGTTACGATGAATAAGATTAAGGTCAAGGAGAAAGGAATGTAGTATTTGTTATCAGGAGGAAAATACAATGTGTGTTGGTCTCGGCTAATGCAGTGCTTTAGCCAAAGCAAAAGTAAGGAAAAGGGTTCACGGGCATAACACCTTTTGATGTCAACCACGACAAAGATCTTTCACAACAAGCTCATATTTCACGTGTGGATGTGTGTCAAATTCTGTCAGTCGTACTTAAGGTGATGAACTCAAAGTCAGATAGAAATAAAAACAGTCATTAATACAAGGAGCAAATCTAACTGACGTGAGGCACTGTGTGTGTAAGAAGACACAGCTTACGGCTAAACAGAGATCGAGGAAGCAAGAGAACAAGAGGACAAAAGACCAAGGGGTTTCACAAACTAGTGGTCAAGGTTTATAGGCAGAAGTAATCAAATTGATGGAGAGCCAAGTCTAAGCATGTATACGCTAGGGGGCTTCAGGATATCTTTATACACGGCGATAAGGCGGACTGTGGCTATAGTGAAGTTTCACGGCTGTGAAAAGCATTTGGCAGTGGTGGTTGTCGTGATAAAGAGGTCTCCCGATAGTGAGATAAGAGTTGGTCGGTCACGTGACTAGGTGCTAGTAGGGTCACCATGACTTTAGGGTATGGTAACATGCGCAGCGCGTGACAACTGATGACGAATCGCTGGGCGAAAACCTCCCCTTTTATATTTAAATATCAAAAAATGTTCTCATACATTTTGGCCCCAACTGATGACACTATATTGGGCTAGCGTCAATGCAAGCAAAATTATGCGAAGCCGAATCCCAACACAGGTCAAAGACAATGACAAAGATATATCAATGCCACGAATCACGAAATCGTCAAATAAGGTTGAATTAAAGAGTAGAAAAATCTACCTCAGTGAGCAACGGAGTCAGCTTTTCTCATATAGACTTACTTGGGTGGATAAAAACCATTCAAATGTCTCCTGTCCTGTATCTTTTCAGTCTCAGGTATGACCTTTTCAATAACATCATAATATACTACACACCAGCAGCTATGGTCCTGTTTGGCGAGACTAGTTTAGCCACAGTTTTAGAGTCAATACTGCATATATATACAAAAAATTGTCATTAAATTAAAAAATTGCATAAGCTGAATCATAATTGTGAACGGTAAATTATTCAATTTTAGTGCTTTTTGTTTGTGTGACGAAACACAGCATGTGTGTTATTTGCCTAACAGGGCACTTACACGGACATACAAGTACCTAAATGAGGTACATCTGAGAGATTGGTGTACCTGAATGCGGGGCAAATTCCAATTCGGTATACATGTAAGTGGAGCAATGCAAACTTAGGCGTAACTTTAAATGCAGGGGTTAGCGATAGGCAGTTCATCCTTTTTGATAGTCCCGTATTGTTACATAAAGTATGTAAGCACGTGCCGACCAGCGGGTTTGTGCACGTGATATAGCTTTTTAAGGGTTATCTGAGGGTCTAAGGTAAGTTTGTCATAGACGAGTCGTGGAGACGTGTAAAATTCCAATTTATTAAGAGGACTCACACGATTGATATGCACATCAGTTTTTTTCTTCCTGCCCTGTTTCTTACTCGACTCCTTTACTCACTACTAACGTCACGGACATTGTCCTATTCTTATTTATGTAATTAGCGCATATCAAAACAAGGAGAAGGCGAGACAGACACCGCTTTATCAAAAGAATAGGCATCATGTTGTTGAAATGTCGAACAATGTCTCTCCATAACCAGACACATCTCACTTGATTCCTATCATGGCTGACAAGTTTCTTGTAAAGTCCTATCGATCAATAAAGTTTTCATGTCTTTGTTATTATAGCAAAGTCCCATGATTGTCTTATGTGATAGACAAGCTGCCAAGGTTACACCTTGAATTGAAAGAAGTTGCAGGACAGACACGTAATATAGAATCACCATCGTAGCTAGCGACTTGGGCACTAATTGAGATTGGAAAAAGGCTGATTTTTCCATAGCCTATAAAGGCCAATGCCCCACGACATTTATGGTTTTTTTGTTCTACAATTCAACCTCGCTGTACTTTCTTGCAACGATTTCCTAATTGCACGTGACCGTAAAACTTGACCCGCTTTCACGGCTCTGATGTGGTCTGACTGACCCGCTTTCACGGTTAAAGCCATAATTGGCCCACAATGTTATCACGTTTACCCCGTTTGTTTTGACGGATAGTTTTTTTCCTGTTATGCGCTTTTCCTGACTTCTCGGGCGCAAAATTCTTCCATTCCCTCGTCGACATGTCATCGAAAGAATGGACACTGACGTTGAGCCTACCCGGACGCACCACACCATCTCGCCACCGGCTCGCCACCAGCTCGCTATAATCGTTCAGATTCGGCCCAATACTACAACTTCCCGAATATACCTGGCGTCGAAATAGGCGCTGGATGCGTTTTTTATGACTCGCCTGCGGCATTTATCATGTACGGGTTCAGTCAGCTCACGGGCTGAGCTACGACTCGTGTAAAGCCATATGTCGCCAAGATGGTGACTAACGCGAGCTCTGCAAATGTGGATGACTTTCTGAAAGAACTAGATCGATTGTTCCTGGACCCAGCAGCAGCAGTCCAGGCCCTTTGCCAGCTCTCGCGATTGACGGCGAAATCTACTCCCCGGCCGACCACGTTGTAGAGGCGACGAGTTTATACAAGCTGCAGGTGACGAACTGTGGGATGATGTAATTAAGATCAACTACCTGCAATATACGCTTCCTGCTCACGTACAGACGGCTCTTATTAGCCATCCCGAGGCCAAGTGGTACGATGAGTTTGTCAAAACCGCTGTCGTTGTATGACAGAAGTTGTCCCGTCGCGACCCCAGCCATCGGCCGTTCACCAGAACCTTTGCTAAATTTATGCAGTACAGGCAAACCTGGATGCAATGGATTGGACGCCGCTGCGTACTTGTTCTCCCCGTCGTGCCAAGTGGGTTTCACAAAAGGAACTGACCAAGTGAAATAGTGCTAGTCTCTGCTACCGGTGTGATGCTGGTGATCACAGGGTTAGCAAGTGGCCCTACCAGTTGGCACGTCGCCCCGGGGCACAACCCATTCATGCCGCCAAGAAGAGGGCGCCGGTTGTAGCAGTACTTTTGGAAGATGCGGATGATGACACAACAACGACAAAAGGCACCTAGTGAACGTCAAACTAGCTGCCTCTGTTCAAAGTCGCAAACAGAGGCTTGTGGAAGAACCAAGTTGCGTGACGAAGGGCCCATCCTCGGATTTTGTCCTTTTAACTCTAGACCTCCGCCACTACTGACACTGTTGCCATCTTCTCGCTCGATATTTCCGGCCACCATGAAAATCACATAGCCTGGGCTGTTTCTCAACTCTCGAAGGAGCTCCCGATAAGCTATCCGTGGTTGAAGCAGAAGGGAGCCATCATCGAGTGCGCCGCGGACACAGTGATGTTTGTCTCCGGCATCACCGCCTCTGGAAAACGCCTCCATTCAGCGGCGGCAAGTTCTTGTCTTGTCCGAGTCCGCACCGTGCGCCGTTTTTGGAAAGTGTCGGAAACAAGTTCACCATTACTACTACCAAAACTCCCACAACCCTCATCAGCGCAAAGAAACTACTTGAAGATGGATTCCAACTCCACGACGATCGAATTGTGGACTGGCAAGACCGCGTCGTAGCAAAACTCGACGACAAATTCATGATCACGAAAATCAACACCCAAAAAGACAATGACAACAACAAGACAGTCCTGAAAATTTCACCGGAACAGCAAGCCCTCACCCGCCCACGAAGATATCATCGGCAGTCAATGCCATCCTTGAATACTAACACAATCCCTAACCGTCCCACTCACACCAAATCACACCAACCATCTCCCTTTCCAACATTCAAAACACGCGAATAATGCACAAGCGACTATTACACCCTCACTACCGAACACTACAAACCACGATAAACTGGGCCACAGGCTCTATCATTTCCAACCCCAGCGATCTCAAACACCATAGGTATGGCCCTTGTTACAGTCTTCGACTTTTGTTTGAATTCAGCTTCACCGAATTATTCTTGAGAATACGGGTGAGACCAGACCACGCATGGCGGAAACATCCATGCATATCCACGAGACATTAAGACAAGGCATACGTGGTAGAAGCGACCGGACTTCCGGAAGACATCTTGGATGAGACTGCGCCTGGCGGAGAAACCACGCACTGATAGCGCTCAGACGCTGCGATCCGGCGCAACGATCCGGTGCGCCGCGCCATTGGCATGACCGCGGAACCACCGACGTTCGACTAGATGAAGACGCTTGGTATCACTTACCAACGACATGACGCACGCTCACGAATGGAAACATGGTAATCGGCTGCATGAGTACTGTTTTGACTACTGGACTTTTGGATATAAAAGGGGAAGACTCTTGCATATTTGAAGGTACTAGATAATTCCCTCGTAACAAAACCTACTTTCGTCTCTACTTGAGATACATAGACATACTACTATATAATAAGCCTAGAGTTAAGTACAACATAGTTGGTAAGCGAGCAGATAGTTCAAGCGAACGGATAACGTTTGACTGAAAATTACTTTCGATTTTCAGCTCGTTATTTCTCTACAACAAACAATGAGAATGGCCTCTAAAGAGAGTAGATTGCTCTTGGCTTTCAAGGTTATCAAGCAAAACCAAGTCAGCACTCTAGCCGCCGCAGACTTGTCATGTTCCATATTCACCCTCTAGAACAGAATGAACGGCCGACGCGCTCGACAAAACACTCGCGCCAACTCTTCGAAATTGGCCCAGCTGAAAGAGAATGCTCTTCTGCGATATATTCTCGACCAAATTGTTGGACATAAAGATATGGTCAATGCTTTACTGGCAGATGTATTGTGGTGATGGGTGTACCAGATCGAATGTTGGTAGTCGACAGCTATGCGAGTCATGTATCAGCCGATTTCACCCGCTTTTACGACAAGAACACTATAACCATATCTATGCCTCTGCACCCATTATATCTACTCTAGCCACTTGACGTTGGTTGCTTTTCTCTGTTGAAGCGAGCGTACGGCCGCGAGGTTGAATTTCTGATGATATCTCACGGTACCCATATAACTAAGATGGAACTCTTCATTGCCTTCTAACGACCTCTCGCGCCACCTATACAAAAGGAAAGGTCAAGATTAGATTTAAAACTAGGCTCAAAGGATCTGGTTTAATATCTTTAGATCTAGAGACTCTCTTGTCGAAGCTGGATGTGAAGTTGCGGACGCCATCACCTCCAGGCTCACGTCCGACAAGCGCCAATCTAGGCCTCTCAGACACCACATAACTCAGCAGGGGCAGTCTCGCAGTCCTAATTCATCAAAAGTTGCATTTCCATCAAGGCAGTTCACCAGCACCAATCATCTTTAAAGACTAAACATTTACTGGAACACGCAGCTGAGTGTCACGCGCTGCGCACGGTAACATGTTAACCCTACTAGCCTATAGTCACGTGACCCATGACCACATACCCTCTCCACCGTGAAACCTCATTATCACGATACCACTCACTACCACATGCCCCCCACGACCGTGAGTCCTCACTATTGCGATACGCCGCTCTGCCTTGGTATGTACGGATGGCCTGGAAGCCCTTAGCATAGACATACTTAGACTTAGCTCTCCATCAATTCAATCACCTCTGTTTCTGAAACCTTGATTACTCGCTTCGGCGAGGAACACCCGAATCCTAGTGTCTATGTTCCCTGTCGTGCTACACCTGTGTCTTCCGCCGAGGCCACAGCCTTCGCGCTCTGCCACCATAGTCTCGCTGTCGCACTGCACCAGTGTCCCCGTACACTGCCGCCGACCACAGCTCTTGTGTTCCTGTCTCCCTGTCAGCCGCCTTTCTCCTTTACATACGTGACGCCTCACACTGAGACCCCATTCATCATTGTTCTTTGTCAGTTATATAATGCAGCGGTAGATATTTGACTAATCACTACCTGTACTGCTTGCTATAAAGGGTATGAAATGTATTAATTCCGTAAAGAGACTGTAGTAACGGGTGTTTATAGTTTTATCTAGAAATTCCGTCACTGCCAGAGCTTTCTGACTCAACCGACTTGATACGTTATCTATATCTATCTGGCATACACCATACATAAGTGGGAAAGTCATGGATCAGTTACTTGAAACTACCCCTACATTGCTACATGCCTTGAACAGGACAAATAAAATCCAACAAAATTGATACAGATAAACACTTGTTCTATATTTTGTTTAATACTGTGAAGTCTTGCTTTAAACTCGTACACAAGCTATAGCTAGTTTAAAAATATCACTGCGCCTTTGTACAAACATGTTGTCTGGGCGTTTCATATTCTTGTTCAAGGATAATATAAAGCAATATTTCAGATTTTATCCAAGATCTTCACAATAGAGAAAAGACCTAAAAGTTGTGAAATTTAAAATTTTGGTGTTGGTGAATGCCCCAGAAAATCAAAAGCTGAGTCGGTTTACAGTAAAATCTCTCAGTAGAATATGACAGGCCACAGAGACGTGACACGTGATTAATGGAACTCGTTCATAACTCAACAACATTTCATTCTAAACTCCCCAAAGTCAATTAAACAAATGCATATTATATACCGTCAGTTCATAGCTGTTTCTTTGGTAAAATTATAAACTTTATAGGTACTCACGTCCATGGTAACATACTCCTGGCACTGGTGCTGAGGAGTATGAAATTCAGTTTACGAAAATACAACAACACAACCGCCGCCAACCACAAAGAAGTCTTTGCCAACACCCCTTGTGACATTCGAGTCTACACTGACGGGTCAAAAATAGTAGTGGTAAAGCCGGAGTAAGGTCAGTAGTATACGCAAACGGCCAACTAATAGCGCACGGCGATACTTTGGCCTGTGAAACTTCTGGCCCAGATTACGCTCCCATATAACATGACGTCGCATGTCTCGCTGGCTTCTTCTGCTGGGGGTCAGATGCGATAGTTTGTCGCACTCCGATATCTGCTTTGGGCATGTTGCGAGTCATTCGGTTGTCCTGTGTGAGTGAATTGCGTGTAAATACGAATACCAGACAGCCTATTCTCCAGAAGCTCACTATGCATGGCTGTATGCTGCAGGTAAGCTCAAAGGGGGTTTCAGTTCAGTCGGCGTGCTGGGTGTCGGTTGTGGGGGTAGACTACTGTCGCCACTACTGGTCAGGTCTTTTGTGGGAGGACGGCCTCGGTGCACAACGAGCGATATAGTTTGTGTATTCCGCCAGCTCCATCTACCGCATCACTCTAGGTCTTTGACTGAGGACTCGTTAGGCGTGTGAAGTCCTCAAGTCTGCTACAAGAGTTGGGGGTCTCTGGCGTGGAGATTTTTACGCGCGACCTTGACATACCCTAATGCCCTATTAACCCTTCCAGCTTCGAGTCACGTGACCAGAGCACCTTCACAATGAGCCACCCGTGCCAATCCCTCTTTATCACCAGACCCCACCGCAAGGTATACAATGATGGCTTGGAACTACGACATACATACCTAGATTTAGTTCCCTGTATATTCAATCACCTCTATCTATGAAACCGTGATTCTTAGATATAAAACCTCTTGTTCTTTTGATTTCTGTCCAGTCGTATCCAGTGTCTCCCTTATACAGACGGCGCCTCACACAGATTTTGCCTGCAAACAAATGGTTAGCGTTGCACTCTTACGCTCTCATGAGTATCTGCTCATAGGATGGTAGTCTGGTGTGTTTGCGTCGTGATGGTGGTGCTTGAGAGGGAGGAAAGAAGAAGGGCAGGTGCTGCTTTCCACTCAGATTGTCTAGGAGGTACAGACCCCCTTTTGTCTTGACCTTTGTGACAACGGCATTGCTGTTTTTGAGATTTAGGAGGCCTTAGCGTGTCCCACCACACCTCCCTTGTTTCCAGTCTGCTGTAGGAGACCACGTCACATGGGAAGATGGAGGCGTATGTAGGATTGTGCAGTATCAAGACCTGTTATCATCAAATTCAATACTGACTTGTCCTCCGCAATGTCCCCCTCTAGAATTTCCCCTTGCCCTCTCAAACAATAAATACTGGCCGTCAGCCCACTTATCAGTTGCCCTCCAGTCTCTTAACCCTTATGTAGATTATCGACAAGACCTTTTATTGTGAGGGGCCAGACATGGGCAAGTGTACAAGGCATAAACCTCGAGCTATGGTCAAGTCAGTGCTAGCGAGAGCTATCTCTTGCATTCGGTTTCGGAGGGTGTGAAAGCCTAGTGCATTAGATGATTTTTACGGCACCACTGTCGAGGATAGTAGTTCAACTCATTCTGTCATCGCGGACAGTTCTGTTCCAAAGATCTCTGGTTCGGGGGGGAAATCATTGGGACTTGCTGAGCATGTTAAGACTTTATTATATTCTTCTTGTTCTAGTTTCTCTTTATCTTTATTCTCATCGTCCTGTTCCTTTTCAACTCCCATCTCCGCGCCACTCATTTATCCTGGGCCCACTTATTAGATGTCCGACAAGACACGCAAACCCTAGAAGGACGAATTGCCAACGAAACGTGACTTGAGTGTCTGTAAAGGAACTAGTAATAAAAGAAAGTCGTTTACATGTATAAATGCGGCTGACTCCGTAGCCACCTCGGATAGTTTATTCTGCTCTTTAGTTAGAGCTCCTTGTACATTGCACCCTTGTGAGGATTTTCCTAGCCGTCCGTAACCTAAACATGTGTTCCATGATAGCTTTGCTGAAAGTAGCTAAGACGAGGTAGAATTCTTCCACTTAGTACTGAACTAGGCGCTGAGAGCTCTGCTCATCTGTATAAAGTCAGTGCTAAGGCTGTCGTTGGTGGCGGCTGTCAAAGTTCTTCGTTGAGATGAAGATTCAAGGTCAATAGTAAGGAAAACTAGTATTTGTTACAAGGTGTTCCGTGTTGGGGTTTGGCTGGGTTGTGGGAGCAAAGTTTGACCTGTTTGTCATGGTGCGTGCCTGGTTGTTCTTGTTGGCCCTGAGGTTGGGGTGCATGCACTGGTCAATTGAGTGATCGTCTGCACGGCAATAGTTGCAAGACAATGGGCCGGGCGTCTTGTCGCGGTGTGTGTTGGTACGTGTGTTGCGGCGGAATTGGTTACGCGGCTGTGATGAGAATGGTGGGTCCTGGTATTGTGGATGGCGAGACTGTCGTCTGAGAAAGGATATAAGCCACTGCTCTGGCTGTTGCTCGAAGAAGCACTGGTCCATGTGAGCGCTCAAAGCTGGGTAGACCCTGTTGACAGTATTAAGGAGCGGCGTGATTATTTGCGAGCTGGTTATTTTCAGGCCAGCCATCTCAGCTTGAGATATGTACGTGTCGTACCTGTTGAGCAGCTGTTCCAGGGTTTCTTTGTTGTTGAAGCGAATGTTGGAAATTTTCGTCAGGAATTCTGATTCCAGCTGCATTCTAATGTCATTTGCCGGGATAGACGACCGCGACCAAGATTTAAGGCCTTCTGTCGTCAGTGCTGCCGCGACCGATGCCACCTTCTCGTCGGGGGGGGGACTTGGGTTTGATTTTGTTGTTTTGGAGGATGCGGTTCAGGGCTTCCTCAACGCGAGCCTGAACTAATTCCTCAACGCGAGCCTGAACTAATTCCTCA
>JACYXV010000727.1:0-11185 GCA_016859225.1 Thielaviopsis cerberus
CTCGTAGTGGGCAGTCAGGTGTTTTATTTCACTCCATTCTCTGCCAAGTTTCTGGTCGATCAGATACCCTCAACCCATCGCTCAGGCTTTTTTACCCAACAAACAACGCACCTCGCCATTTTATTTGGCTTCGGCAGTTTAGCTAATCCCGAAATTTGCCGCGGCTCAAGCTTAACCTGTCGTAAGCGCCACAAGAAATGCGATGAACAAGGTAGAAAACTACCCGTCCTGCATGTGATGTCAAGATTCCACCGTCTAATCCCACATCAGTCCCCGTCTGTGGCTCCTGCACTCTGGCCAGCCGCACCTGTGTCTATGGTGACGTGCGTCCGCTGTCCACCAGCCAAGCCCAGACGTCACGTCCAACTAGCAGCTTGTCTGGAACCTTTCTTGTACCACCACCAGAAGATGGCCCTGCCCAGTATGTGAACGCTATGTCTGCCTTGGCCCCACTAGTCCCACTAGTCCCACGCATGGCTCCACACGGGGCCGGGCCTAATGGGCCCACTCAGCCGTGTCCGGTACTTCCACCCGAGATTGGCACAGACTTTACAGACTTCATCACCAGCCCATCAGCCACATCACTTCAAGGTATGGCCCGCCAGATCCCAGCTAGTCTAATGAGACAGGAACGCGAGCAGGTATATTCGTATGCGACAATGTGGACGTATCCGTCGGAAATGGACCCAACGGCTTTGGTGGCCGCAGCAGCTGGCGAGGCTTGTGAGAAGTGGTTCGAATTGATAGCCCCTGATGTTTCGCAGGCGGACGGTGCGGCTTTTTTGGCAGACTCTAGAAATGCATGGAGAGAAGATGATGACATTGAGTTGTCAGAGCACGAATCTTTTTTGCTTTCACACTTTGCAGAGCACACATCACTATGGGTAGGGCAAATGATACATGGGAGATGTTTGGTATTCTAATTCAGATACAGCTCGATATATTTGACCCTCAAAAGCACATTTCAACGTGTTGTGTTCATTTGGCAGTAGGTCCCCTTATGCCTTATATCTCTTAAGCTTACTAACACCCACTTGATGCGCAACCGTGGCCTTATAAAAGCCATTTTTGCTCTGAGTACTCGACACTGGGTGTTTAGGAAATCGCGTGAATCAGCAGCCTACGAGGCAGACTTGATTTCTCAAGCATCCCAGTACTACAACGACGCCCTCCAACTCGTCTCATCCTCGCTTCGCCATAGCGATTATGCACTGTCAAAAGAACTCTTAGCGACCTCAATCCTTCTATCTACATATCAGATGCTTGACAGCCCTAACACGCTTTGGCAGCGACACCTCAAAGGCATCTCGTGTATTCTCGCCAGCCAGGGCATTAATGGCAGCTTCAGCGGACTCCAACAAACGACATGGTGGGCATGGTTTTATCAAGATATCTGGGCTGCGTTCAAGGACAAGCGCCGCTGCTTTAGTTCCTGGAAACCTTTAAGAGATTCTCGGGAACTAGCAAAACCGGAACCTCTGACCCAGATTGTCTTTCTTCTTGGTGAAGCAGTTGACTATTCCTCGTCGGGTAGCATGAACCCATATGGCGACCCCGCATCAAAAGATGGAGACGTTGTCTCTCAGAGGACAGCTGTTAGCAATGAAATTATGAGCCAAATTGAGCAATGGAAAGCCAATGTTGGAATAGGCTTTGCACCATTGCCTGTGCCTCGAGAAAAGACTAGGTTGAGACCAGGCGAAGGGGCTGAATGCCCATTCAAGCCGATCTGGATCCATCCCCCGGGAAATGCAGTGGCCGTCATGCTTTCCACATTTGCTACGATTTTAGTGACTCTTCATCGGCCTCTAGAACCTGGATTTAGCCAGTATTTAAAGATGCAGGTAAGCTTAAGTCTCGCTCAAATCATGTGTAACGACGGCCTAACGTAGCTGATTGGTAGAAAACGCTTACTGAAGCTGTGTCTACTATCTGCGGCATTGCAATGGTGATGAGTGATGAGGCAAGCCAGGTTATAACGGCTCACTGCTTGTATGGAGGTGAGTTTACTTTTATATAGTGCTAGATGGCTAAGCTAACACAAAGTCAGCTGGCCTATGTACACACTCTTCAATAGAGAGAGACACGATACTTGCTTTGATACAGGCGTGTGAGGATACAGCCCATTGGCCAATGGACTCTCTCTATGACGGTCTCAAACAAGGGTGGCAAAGAGTTGATTTAGAGGCAGCGCAGTAGTGGGTATCGCGGATCTAGGGTTCAACATGCAACATCTGAGGCAACTGCCATAAGAAAATGCCGACCACAGGACACAGCGACCCGCAATTCAGATACACTGCAAAATTTCTAGTACTCAAAATGGACAAAATGAAGGGCGTTAAAAATTTTGCTGCAAAGGCGTGCCTAAATGGTGGCTTGACTAAATCAAAACACTGCCAAAGTCGCCCGGCCACTGGTTCTAATCGCCTGAACTTCAGTTCTGCACGAGACAACACTATCGGATAACTAGATTTCCAGCTTTCGGCATGACAGGGATAGCGAGTATGCCGCTTATTCCTTGCAGCCAAGCCAGATTGTCGGTAAAACCTTGTTTACAACTAACCAGTCTCGACCCAAGCAAGCTATCAACCAGTCAATACTGCCAAGAATGAGATATCTGTCAGGTGATCAGTCAGCTATGACCCCGACTGCATCTTGCGCTGGAGAGATAACGCAGGTGGGTTAGATTCATTACGAAATTCGATACCATGCTACTATTATGTGTACAGAACGAAACCTTTAGTCCAATACCTCTCATTCTCCCCTCCCAAGATTACGACCAGGCTTCACAGCCCTTGATAGCTTAGCAACAAGGACAGCAAAAACCGGCGTTCCCAAGAGTCCATGTCACTCGTTGCCTTTCTTAGGCTTATCTTTCGTCAATGCATACCAAGCTCCAAGCTTCAAATAGGCCAAGCTCACCTATGATTGGACGCTAATTCTACGTGACCGACAGAGCGTCGTGTACCCCAATATCCCCCCCAAAACAAGGCACTTAATTATAAAAACCAAGTTCATGCAGCTTAGAGTCTTCTCCATCGTTGAAAGAACGAGCTCACTATACGTTTATCCGCCCCTTATACAATGAGCGTTTGGGAAACGGCAGCCGCCACTCTCGTCCGGCGCGCGTCGTCGCACTCGAGTATTCTCAGCGGCCTGAACCCTATCGAATATAGAGCATCGAGCCCAGTCACACTATTCATCGTCCAGGCCGGCATCATCATCATCTTCTGTCGTCTGCTTCACTACCCGCTTTCGCTGATGGGCCAGCCCCACGTCATTGCTGAAGTCATTGGCGGTATCCTGCTTGGCCCATCGGCCATGATGCGCATCCCCGGCTTTCAAGAGTCCATCTTTCCTACGGACTCAATGCCCGTGCTCAACAACGTGGCTAATCTCGGTCTCATCATCTTTTTGTTTCTTGTGGCCCTAGAAGTTGATCTGCGTTTGTTTATGCAGAACTGGAAGTTGGCTGTGAGTGTCGGCGTTGCCAGCATGGCGCTACCGTTTGCCCTAGGTGTGGCAATTTCCTGGGGTCTGTATCACCAATTCCGCGAGGGCAGCAACATGGATCATATTGGCTTTGGCACGTATGCGCTATTTATCGGTACTGCGCTGTCCATTACCGCGTTTCCCGTACTGTGCCGTATCTTGACCGAGCTCAAGCTGCTGCATGCCAATGTCGGTGTCACAGCTCTGGCAGCCGGTGTTTCCAACGATGTCACGGGATGGATTTTGCTTGCGCTCTGCGTGGCGCTGGCCAACAACTCGTCGGGGCTAGCAGCGCTGTGGGCACTGCTTTGTACTATTGGCTGGACACTGTTCCTGGTTTTTGCAGTGCGGCCAGTCTTTATGATGTGTCTACGCAAGACAGGCAGTCTGCAAAACGGACCGACTCAGGGTATGGTTGCGTTGACCATGCTGATTGTGCTAACGTCTGCCTTTTTCACTGGTGAGTTTTACCGCATTTTTACAAGTCTGTTCACGTTGCTTACAAAAGTAGACATTATCGGTGTCCATCCGATTTTCGGTGCATTCCTTGTCGGTGTCATCTGCCCTCACGACGGTGGCTTCGCTGTGAAGATGACGGAAAAGATTGAGGATTTAATATCTGTGCTTTTCCTCCCACTTTACTTTGCCCTCTCAGGCCTCAGCACTAACCTGGGCCTTCTCAACACCGGAATAGCTTGGGCCTATGTTGTTGGTGTTTTGGCCGTTGCCTTTAGTGGCAAAGTCATGGGCGGAACTCTAGCTGCCCGGTACTTCAAGATGGAGTGGCGTGAGTCTCTGACTATTGGTGTGCTGATGAGCTGCAAGGGCTTAGTCGAGCTTATTGTGCTGGTATGTCTACCTCCGCGATACCTTCACTTAAGATGACTTAAAATAACCAAACTTGCTTCTAGAACGTTGGCCGTCAAGCTGGTATCCTCACCGAAGAGACCTTTACCATCTTTGTCGTCATGGCTGTTGTGAGTAATTTTGTTATCCACTACACATAAATCTGCTAACCATATAGATCACTACCGTCGCTACGACGCCTCTAACAAAAACTAGTTTTTCCGCCTAGTTACCAGCTAGCCATGGAAAAGTGGCGTCGTGGTGAAACCGACAAGAATGGCCGGCCGCTTCAGCAGCACTCCAACTCAAGCCAGACTAACGCTTCAATGGTCCAGACTGATTCGATCCATCGTCTAATGGTATACCTTCGCGTCGACACTCTGTCCAGCCTCTTTACCTTTGTTAATCTCCTCGAGTCCCAACCTGAACAAGGGTCAGTACCCAAGATGGAGTCTGAGCCTGTTGAGGCCCACATTGAGACACCTACTCAGGTCCCGAGTCTACGACCCGGTCATCTTGAGGTCCATGGTTTGCGTCTTTTGGAACTTACCGAGCGTACATCGTCTGTCATGCAGTCTGCTGAGGGCGCCGAATACGGTGTTTCCGACCCAGTAGTTACTGCCTTTACCACTTTCTCGCGAATTAACGATGTTGCCGCTGCAGGAAAGGTGGTCACGGTACCAGTGTCATCATACTCTGAGACTCTAGTACACTACGCCTCCTTGGTTGCTTCTGACTTTGTTATTATTCCTTGGAGCGAGTATGGCAGCATTACTGAAGATCAGACTACGGCTATTTCTTCGGCCGGGTTGCCACGCTATCAAGGCCGTGGATACGCCGAATTTATTCAGCAGACGCTTCAAACGGCTACCTGCCCCACTGCTGTATTCCTCAACAACAACTTTGGTGGTAATAGCGGTCCAGTTGCTCGCCCCGTCCTTAGCCGGGCTACTTCGGCTATGTCTGGCCACGCACACAGAGAACAAGTTGCACTGCCTGTCACGGATAAATCACACAACATCTTCTTTGCCTTTTTTGGTGGTGCCGACGATCGTGCTGCGTTGCGTTTCGTTCTGCAGTTGTCCAAGAAGGCCAATGTGACTACTAACATTGTCCATTTCAGTTTCCCTGAGGAAGATGCGCGTCTGGCATCTGCCGAAACGGATAGTATACACACTGCCGGCACTACCGCCAAGTGCGTCGAGCAAATGTCTGCCGAAGACCATGTTCTCCTGTCATCACTTAAGAACACTCTCTTGTCCTTTGGCGATGGCCGCATCAGCTTTACTGAAATTTCCGTCTCCCGAACGACGGTTCTTAATGTTGCCCTTCAGACGGCACGCAACAGCGTTGGCCAGAAGCCGCGGAATGCTGGTGACTTGGTGGTCGTCGGACGGAACCACGTATTCCTTGGTGATAGCACGACGGAGGTTAGAAATGAATTGTATACGCTGGGAACCGTGGCAACGGCGGTGTTGGAAAGCGGTATCAAGGCCAGTGTGTTAGTAGTGCAAGACTCTTATGTGATTGGTCGTTGATGGGGTTTATTGTGGCTAGGTTTGGAGTCTGGAATAATCCTGTATTTATGATTTCAGCGTAATTCGTCATCAATATCTATGTGTTTCCAATTTCAATCCTTAAAGTTGTACGCATGAACGTCGCCGGTCCCCACATTTACTTCGGCACCGAAGTGTATTACGTAATCTACTCTAAAAAATAAACTTGAATCAAGTCAAGAGCAGGGCACGTCACCGTTAGTCGCATTGCAGCTGCCAATTACTCACTGGATTCACCCGCAACTCACTTTTTTTCAAGCGCATCGCTCACGCCGTCTCACGCGCTCTTATCCTGAGCGTCGTTGCCTTCTCATCAATACCTCGTCCCTCGCCATGGCCTTCCTGCTTTCATCACGAGCGGCGTTTCGCGCGCCACCGCTCATGGCACAGCACTATCTCCGCGCTGCGAGCTTCCACAGCTACGCGGCGCGGGCAGGGCCGGTCCCTGTGCCTGCAGCGTTTGACAATATTCCCACGGTGCAGCTGTCGTTTGAGATCCACCACCCGCCAAACCCGTTGAGCGAGGCGCCACGGCCAATTGTCTTTATGCACGGGCTGTTTGGGTGCAAGAAGAACAACCGGACAATCAGCAAGTAAGTTGGGTTTTTTTTATGTAGAGGGAGAATACTAACGCATGTAGGGCTATTGCGCGCGAGCTCAGACGGCCGGTATACAACATTGTAAGTAGTCATGCTCCCCAGTTAGTAGAAAGAAACGAGAACGAGAGGCTAACGCCGACAGGACCTGCGCAATCACGGCGACTCCCCGCACTCCAAGCAGCACGACTACCTCTCGCTGGCCGCCGACGTGTACGCCTTCATCACGCATCTCAAGATGGACAAGCCAACCATTATCGGACACTCAATGGGTGCTAAGACGGCTATGACGCTGGCGCTGGCAGCGCCCGAGGCGATTACCGATGTGATTCCCGTAGACAACTCGCCGCTAGATCAGGCGCTAGGCAGTGACTTTGGAAAGTACATTCAAATCATGGAGCTGATTGAGCGGTCGAATGTTAAGACGCGATCGGCGGCGGACAAGATTCTGGAGCCGTATGAGCCGGTATGTTACTATACAACTTCTTGGACACATCTCCATTTCCGCACTTTCCCTTCTTTCCCCTTGCGCCCTATCCAACACGCGCGCACCTGGCTAACCGTCCACATCAGTCCCTTCCCATCCGGCAATTCCTTCTACAGAACCTATTCCGCCCACCCACGACGCCCCCTTCAAATTCCGCAACCCGCTCGCCGTTTTGGCCAAGAGCCTGCCGCATATGGGCGACTTCCCCTTCAAGGACCCGCAAGCAGTCCGCTTCAAGAAACCCGCGTTGTTTGTCCGCGGTACAAAGAGCACATACGTGCCCGATGAGGTCATTCCGCTGATTGGCGACTTCTTTCCGCTGTTCCGCATGGTCGACATTGAGGCGGGTCACTGGGTAATTTCAGAAAACCCGGCGGCGTTCAAAGATGGTATGTTAGGGTTATGCCAGCTCTTTTCCGTGTCTCTGGTCTCTAACTTATTTAGCTGTCGTCGACTTCCTTACGCGGGAAGACGCAAATTAGATTATGGCCCAAAGCCCTACCTACTACTGCTATATAGACACAATAGACGCACATTTATTTTTTTACCTGCTAAAATAACCCAAGCCATCTCTGCTTCACATGTTGTATGAGGTCATGCCCCATGTCCCCCTCGTAGCTTAATCAATATCCGGGGAATCTATATCAATTAAACTCATTTGGCTAAATCCAAGCCCACCCACCCAATAGTGCACAAATAGGGCAAGACAAAAAAAAAAATGCTCTTTAACTCTTTTTGGGGCATTAAACATCACTGAATTTTTCTACCAGACCGAATACTCCAGACTTTTTCTGGGCCATTGAAATTTGAGAGAACGCAAACGTAGAACCGGAAGCGCCTTAATGCCGAACCCAAGCAATGGAAACAATGCCATAGTTTTCCACATACCCGCTGTGGGCTCACAATCCCGCACACGCCCACAAAATGGTCACAATACAACAGTGTTTATTGTTTACACCTCCTCAAGGACGCGCTCCTTGAACTCCCGCTCAATCTTGTGACCCTGCTCGTCAGTGGTCGACTCGCCGTGAAGAGCCATCAGGGCACCCAGGTCGAACTTGGGCTGCTTGAGCAGCTTGACCTTGCGGATGTGAACCTATGAGTTGTTAGCATACAGGATAAACCAAATCAACCGTTCCCCCATAAAAAAAAACTTACGTTCTGGAGGGGGTAGATGCCCTGAGTCGACTTCTCAATCTCACGGCCAATGACCTCGGGGATCAGCTTAGTGGTGAGCTGAGTCAGAGTGCAGCTCGAGGCCTCACGCTGGATGATCTCGGTCATCTTGCGGCGAATGGCACGGATCTGGGAAGAGGCGGCGTAGGTGGTCTTCTTGACCTGGTTCTGTCTCCGCTTGGTGAAGGCAATGGCGAAGAGGCGCAGCAGGTATTCGTCGGTGGTCTTGACGGTAACGTTGGCCTCAATCAGAGTCTGCCACTTGCGGACCAGCGAGCGGAGCTTGTCCGAGGTGAAGTCCAGACCGTGGAAGTTGGTCAGGCAGTTGCGGCCCTGGATCTCGTCGACACGGAGGCGGACCTTGCGGAACGAGTGGTCCTCATCCTTCTGCAGATCAGCGAGAGAGACCTCGATGACACGGCCCTTCAGGGAGTCGTTGGCGTTCTTGAGACCGGCGGTACGGTTGACGAGGGTCTTGCCGACGCTGTAGGAAAAAAAAACTAAGTCAGTATTCTGACCTCGTTTGTTTCGTCGTAGTATTGCGAGAATCGAGTGTCGATTGGGAAATTTGACAACATTGGCGAGTTAATTGAAATAGAATGGTTGCCGGGTCTATGTCGTCGTGATTGGTGGTAGGTAATGTGGCGTGAAAAATGTTGTCGATGCTTCGGCTCATGGGTGTTTTGGTTGGTGTAACTCACTCGCGAACGTTGAAAGGCGCGGGGGCCTGTAGATGCGTTAGCAACTTCAATTCACCTCATGTAATGGTTAAATTCCAATTTCGAAAACACACCTTGATAGAGTACCAGTCCTTGCGAGAGAAGGGGTCAACGGTCTTCTTCTTGAGACCCTTCTTGCCCTTAGAAAGGCGCTTGTTCCTGAAGAGCTGAAGTCAGCATCGCGGTCGAAAATAAATAATGTGCTGGGGCGCAAATGTCGAAAACATCGATCAAAATCGAAAATCGAGTATCGCGGGAATCGCAGGGGGCGTCTTACTTTCCGACAGCCATGTTGGATAGATATTGACCCCGTCGGTTAATTCGTGATGATTGGAGATGACGAGAAGAAGAATTTCGCAGATGGAAGGTGGGCGTTTGAGGGTGGTGGAATTTTGGGATTTAGGTGAAAATTGTGCGTGCCATCAGAACTGTGTGGGCCATAGTCAGCCCGAAATTAAAAATCCACACGTGATTCTTATCGATAACAAAACTTTACAGAATACTGCGGCCCCACTGTGAGCCCTCAATGTTGCCACTTATTCCCGTAGCGCCACAATTCGATAGTCCTCAAAGTGGCGTTGTCTGTATTTATCCGAAGTCAGTGCATTGCGGATTTCTATTCATAACATGTGATTGGGGACAGGCCAGACCAAACTGAATCATCAAGGCAGCACAAACGTAGATCGCAGATTCAAAACAAAGAGCCAGCTCATCGTTGGTCGCAGCTTGAGAAAGTGTACAAATCAATACCATCACCACATACTATGGGACCAAGTTGCGAGTAAATTTTTTTAATTATGGTAAATGTCTGCACGTCGTGCGTTATATGTACGATGAAAATTGAAGATAAATAATGTGAAGTCTTTGTATGTTCCGGGGTATCCTCCAAGCCAAGCCAAACCATGATCATAATCGTAAATGTAGAAAAACCCAATAAAAAACCCAACCCAAAATCCGAAGCCAAACCTGAACAAGGAAACTCGCTTCCGCACTGATAGCGGCTAAAAAGAATGAAAAGAAAACAAGCAACTGTGGTGTGCGCGTGCCCGCCAAACGTGGCCGTCAAAGGCCCTAATCAGCCAGCTTTGGGCCGTTGGGCAGAAATGTTGTGAAAAATGATGTAATAACATCATGGTACAGCGCGAGGTGCAGATGCAGATTACAGAGGATGAATGCTGTCTCACAACCGAGAGTTTAGCGAAGCATACATCTTCGGCACCCTGCCACACCAGTTGAAAAAGAAGAGGAAAAAAAAAAAAGTAGCAAAAAACCAAGCGAACTAAGTTTACAGTTCGGTTTGTTGCTGGCCACAGTCAAACTCGTCTTCACCATTCCAGCTGCCAAAACGAGGAAAGCTGAAGTAGACTTCGGGCACTAGAGCAGATGGGTTAGCAACGTGGTTGACAAGGAATTAAATGAATCACGTCGTGACTCAAAGGTTGCTTACATGAAATGGAAGCCTCATCAATGGGAGAATCAGAGGAAAGGCTTTTAGGGCTGAGGGGCTCCGAAGGAGATGTCGATTCAGGTGAGCCAATAGGGGACGAAAATTCAGAGAGCTGAGTCGACACGACAACGCGAGAGAGGATATCAGTAGCAGTGCGTGTGTGGCCAGAGTGGGAAAGCGAGCAGCCAACGCTCTCCTTATAAGTGGTGATGCTAGGCTCGCCAGTGGCTTGGTGGCGGAGGAGGCTTGGCCGTTTGAGGTCGTCCGAGACTGAGCAACGCGAGGACGAAGAGCTTCTTCTCCGCAGAACGCCAACTTCGACAATGTTTGCGATGAAGCCAGCCATTCTAGAGTTTCTTTGGAAGCCAAAGCTAGTGGTGTCGAAGTTGCTAGAGTCTCCCGAAGAGCGGTAGCGCGAGTAGAATGGGCTAGATACCATTGTAGTTGTGAGTTGTAGGTTGTATTATTGGTGTATTGCAGGCAGGCTGTATGTAAATGACAGCAGGCGTAAAAAGTCGTCGAGTATGGTGAAAGGTAGACGGTGCAGTTTATATAGATTGGAAGAGAGGAGAGAAGTGGTGCTTTGTGAAGTGAAGTGTGAATGGAGACAAAAAGACCAAAGTATAAGGATAAATACTGAGAATCTGGGAGAAGATATAGCTGAAAGGGAGAATCAATGAATATGAAGAACAGAATAGAATCAGAAGAAGGAAAAGAAGAGGAGGGAGTGCAGAAGCATTATACGCGGGGATCAAGAGACATTTTGAGTAAACAAAGGCCCCGGACTTTGAAGGTAAAGAGCGGGAAGTTTAGTGGGTGGGACCGACCAAGCTGCAGTCTCCTTGCTATGGAAAAAAAAAACAAAA
>JACYXV010000728.1:0-11176 GCA_016859225.1 Thielaviopsis cerberus
CCCCCCCTGTTTACTGTCGCTTCACGCCCGTAATGCGCCACACACCATTTGCTAACTGCGCTTTCCATCTAGACCCATCTTAACCCCCAAAACGGTGCTACCGCTGTTTTTCCTCATCGGCATCGTGTTTGCGCCCATTGGCGGTGTACTGCTGTATGCTAGCGCTCAGGTCAGTCGTCTCCCGCTTCGTCTACCAGCTCGCCTCGCTCGTTGGCTAACCCCCCCTCGCTTAGGTTCAATCGATCCGTATCGACTACACCGACTGCCAGACCAAGGCGAGCCTCGTTAGTGTCGATGCGACCGACGGTTTCTCGCAAATGCCCAGCGATCTCATCCACACCTCGTTCAAATCTTCGACCGCCAAGACACAGGCCAAGTGGGCGCGCACCCAAAACGTCACTTACAACTATGGCCGCGGCGAGACCCAAAACGACACTACGCAGTGCATCATCCAGTTCAACGTGCCCGAGAGCTTGGGTAGCCCCGTGCTCTTCTACTACTACCTGACCAACTTTTACCAAAACCACCGTCGCTACGTGTCGTCGTTTGATGCCGACCAGCTCAAGGGTACCGCCGTCAGTGCCGCCACCATCAAAAAGTCGGACTGTGATCCGCTGCGCCTGGACAGCGATGGCAAGCCCTACTACCCCTGCGGTCTGATTGCAAACTCGCTCTTCAACGACACCTTTACCGCCCCGCGCAATCTCAACACCAACGTCACCTACGCCATGAAAAACAATTCGCAAATCTCATGGAGCTCCGACAAGGAGCTATATGGCAACACGTCGTACAGCATGAGCGACATTGCCCCGCCGCCCAACTGGCGCAAGCTGTACCCCAACGGCTACTCGGAGGCTTTCCCGCCGCCGAATCTCAAGGAGTGGGAGGGCTTCCAGGTGTGGATGCGTACTGCCGGTCTTCCCGACTTTAGCAAGCTGTACCAGCGCAACGACAACGAGGCCCTGGCCGCAGGCACCTATGAGATTGTCATCAACGACAGTATGTTTCGCAAACTCACTCTGCATTATGTGTATGTGACTAACATTTCTAGATTTCCCCTCGAGCGACTACAAGGGCACCAAGTCTTTCCTCATCACCACCCGCACCGTCATGGGCGGCAAGAACCCCTTCCTAGGCATCGCCTACGTCGTAGTCGGTGGCCTGTGCATTGTTCTCGGTGTAGTCTTCACCATTACCCACCTGATCCACCCGCGCAAGCTGGGCGACCACACCTACCTGTCGTGGAACAATGCGCCCGCCGGTCCTGCCGGAGGCTCCAGCGCCGGCGGCGGTGCCATTGCAACGGGCCGTGACATGCGTCCGGGCGAAGCCTAGATGGCCGCCTGCGACGCCGTGTCCGGTGGGACTTGCGAGGGCGTGTGTTCAAAGGAGTCACCGCAGCTAGACAAGACGGAGAAGCATGAGAGCCTAGAGAGACGCGCATCGCTGCCGCTTTTTCACGATCGTGGCATGGTGGCGAGGGTGGATGAAGAGGAGAGCAATGTGCCGACACGGTCACACACGGCGTCGTCGGATGCGATTACTCTGACAAACTAAGAATTGTCTTTTATTGTCATGTTGCTGTTTTTTTCTTGTTCAAACGTTTCTTGTTTCTCCTGCTGAGGGTGAGGAGGGTATGTTATTTTCTGTTGGCTTTTCGTATCTTGTTTAGTAGAAGCTTTTCTTTTGTTAGTCTTTATGTATTTTGATTCATGTTTTTTTTTCCACGTTTTACCCGTGTATTTGATCGTCATGGTGGTGTACTTGTGCTTCCGTATATTAGGGTATTTCAAACCCTAGCTATTGTGTGTGTATGCCAAAGAATGGTCATGCGAAAGATTATATATCATGAAAATTTCCTGATATTGAGTTTCATCTTGGAGAAACGAGATCAGGTATAGTCCCGTGCCACTGTTGTCTTTCGATGCTGTAGATGAATTGTACCTGTGCTACGTACACAATGCAAGTCAACAACCTTTCCAAAACCATGAGCTATAGCAATAAGCGATTCATCATATATTGCATCCATCATCCCAAGTCTTGTCCATGTAAATACAGAGTGTAAGCCGATTGAAGTAGTGTCTACAATCAAGCAACCCGGAAACCCAATGCTTGAAAGACAAAGCGTCTCGATACATGGAACAGCAGTTGTGATGGGATGAGTTGGTTTCTTTATTTTCACCGGCAAAACGACAAGTTCTGGATTCTTGGGAATATCAGCGGAAACAAGTTTCTATAAGAGAGTTGGCATACGACGCAAACTTGGCAAACGGTGTCGAGGTCCTATCGCGCGGCTCCCACCCAGCCCTGCCAGTTCATCCGCGCAAACGTTTGCAACGGCCGCATCGCGGCGCACACGTCAGCCGACGCAGTCATGACCGTAACGCGTCGACTGTGGGAGCAGCAGCTCACCTGGGTGCCACTGTTCTTGGCGTCGGCGAGAGTTGCTGCTGCTCTGCTGGGTGGGCGCCAGCCAGGCTCTTTTGGGCGTAGCGGCTGGTTGCTGAACTAGGGTGTTTTAGCCGCCGCCATCTCTTGCAATGATTGGGTTGTGTGCTTGGCTTCCGACATTGTTAATGGTGGTGCGCTTGGCGGTTTGGGCGGGCGAGTGGCCAGACATTGTCAGAGCTATGTGGTCGTTCTGCTGGCAGTCGCGGTCGCGGCCGAGATTGAGCATTGCGATACAGGCCGTTCGATGGAGATGTTTTGTACACAAGAAACCCAGAATCCAGTCCGTATATCTCAACAAGTCACAAAACCAGCATAGCATCAGCCAAATATGAACACAGAAATGAATAGCCATCACAATGAAAAGGAATATCTTGCAAATGAAAATAACCACAAGAGCATAACAACCCAAACAATACAAAACATACACACACCCCTTTTAATCCTCTTAGCGTCTGCGTCTCTTGCCACGATCGTCATCATCATCCGACAAATTATTCTCGCGGTCCTTACGTTTTGCCTTGCGCTCAAGCTCATCCCAGTCCTCACCCTCCTCCTCGCTTTCATCTTCGGCATCGCTGTCTTCTTCATCCGACACATTGGACCCGTAGTCCGAGTCCTCTTCGCTGCTCTCCGACGCCTCGTCCAGCTCCGACTCATCAATCTCAAAGGCCGACTCCTCTTCCGACATGTCGCTACCATTCTCCGGGTCCGAATCCTCCTGCAAAAAGTTCCAGCCACCATCCAAAAAGAACTGATGCGTGTTAGTCGTCACAGTCTTCATAATAGGAGCCCAGCTCAGGTTAAGCGGACCCTCGCTGTACAGAATGTCGCACGAGTCCAACCAGTCCTTGACCTGCTCCAGATATTCGACAGGGATCGTGTTAATGTGGTATGGCGTGCGCGCGTAGTCCTTGAAGACAAACACCAGGTCAAAGTTCTTGAGGCCAAACTGCACACGCTCCAGGTGGGCAATCTCAATATCCTCAATCGTGAGCACCATAAACGGCGGCTCCACCACTTGCATCAGGCAGTCCGTCGTCGGCTGGATAAACACATTGCTGCGGAACGGCACACCATGGAAGCCAATATCGCGCATGGGCGTATCAACCTCCAGACCGTGGCTCTTACCCGCCTCAGCAATCTTGTGCGCAAAATTTTGGAACAGACGATCAAGCTCGGCGCGGCGGCGGCGTTCCTCCTGCTCTTGCTCAAATTCGTCCTCGTCACCATACCGGTACTTGCGCTTGCGGTTGCCCGTCTCATCAAACTGGATGTCGGTGGCCTCACGGTAGAATTGCACATCCTTGGTCTTCTTCTTGTTGCCGACAATAATGGGGTCCTTGAGGTGGATGTGGATAATCACCACCAGTTCGTGGTCGCACGGCTGGAAAAACAGGTGCCGGATGTTGGAAAATAACACGTCGACACGCTGCTGCGTGCTCAGCGGTGAAACGTAGCGGATACCGTTCTGGTGAATCTCAATCTTGCCAGCAACACGCTTGCCCTCCATGGCCGGACGGATAAACACATTGTCCAAAACAGGGGGGCGGCGATTTCTTATCTCAACCAGCTTGTCCTGTTCCACAACATCCTCCATATCCTTCTTCTCTTGCTCCTTCTTAGCCGTGTCACGCTTCATGTTGGAGATGGCCACGGAAATCTCTTCGTACCGCTTCTTGTCTTCAGAGCGGAAGCTAAGGCTGCGAATAAAGTTGGCCGTAGCATCTTCAAATGGCTGATCGTCCTTGCGGCCAACACCCTGACCGGGAGAGAGGAAGTTGATACGAAGGAATGCAAAATCATTCTCCTCAGTGACACTAACGTTCTTGATGGTGTTGATATGGAACGGGACAGCGCGGCCCATGATGGGAATCACAATGGTCGCGTTCTTCTGGTCGACAACGATTTGAAGATCCTTGGACTTGGGCGGAATTTGGTTCTCACGCTTGTACGACTCAAACTTCTTAAACGTCTTGACCTCGACGCCATCGCCGCCAGAAGTGTCCTCCGAGTAACGATCCAGGCCCTGTTTAAGCTTCTTGGCCGCCAACTCCTTCTGGTGTCCGCGTCTTCTCTTGTCGGCCTCTTCGTCAACTTGCGTAGAGCGCTCAGATCTTAATCTCGTCTTGGTAATATTTTTGGTAGCAACCGCACCAACACGAGAGTCCTTCTTCTCCTTCTTGGGGGTAGGTTCGGCATTATCGTCCTTGAAGAAGAAGGAAGTCTTGCTGGCCTCGATAGGCGCTTCAGACGTAAAGACAATGGGCTCGTTTTGCGTGACGCGCACAGTGTCGGTAATCATCATCGAGTAAGTCTTGCTCTGCTTGTCTTCAGCCTCGCTGTTTTCGATATCCGCTAGCGAAGTTGTGATGCTGAGCGTCATGCCATCCTTGAGCACACGCGTGTTCTTGGCGTTAAGAAGCAGAGTGGCATCACGAGTCTCCAGGCCCAGACCGTAGCCAATGTTTTTGGGCATGTGCTTCTCCATTCCCGGCTTCTTATTCTTGACCAGATCGTAGACGGCCAAGTAAACATCACGGGCCACGACGCCATCACGAATCTCTTTAAGGGCAGCGCTGTGCATCTGATGAAGCAGCTTGTAGTTGGACTCGTGATTCTTCTTCGGGTCGATCAGGTATGTGCGGGCAATCGACGAGCAATACGATTTATAGCGGACACCCATGGAAGCAATAATGACACCGGCGTGCAGGTTTTCGTCGTTGGGCTCAGCACCGAGACGCAAGTCGTACTTGCCACCGCTTTGGATGATGGGGCTCACCACCCAGTCGAGCTGCATAGGGTCGAGATCGGTGGGCATCTTTGTCTTGTTGGGAAGCTCGACTGTCTTCCAAAACTTCTTGTCATCAATCTTGTCCTCGACCATTTTCGCAATGACTCGGTGCTTGACCTTTTTCTCCTCGTCCAACACATTGGACATTTCGTCAAGAAAGTAGGGGTTCATCAGAGCAACGCAGGCCTTGGACGAGGTGCGCATGGCGCGCAGTTCAGCCTCGTCCTTTACGGAAAAGGCATAGGTCGAGAGGGCCGTAGCAATGTCAACCTGCTCAATATCCTTGCAGTTCGAGTCGAAGGCCTTTTTCCACTCGTCGACAAACGGGCCGGCCGAAGTGTCCTTGGTCAGAACACCAACCTTTTTCTGTGTGGCAAAAAAGTGGTTAGTGTCGGTTGTTGCATTTGCCGGCTCAAAATTCAACTTACGCCCGCGGCCTTGATCGCGTCGGTAATCTTGACCCAGAGCTTCTCGTTCTCGGTGGCATCTTTGCTTCGCACAAGAATCTCGATAGGGAAACGGCCATCTTTGAGTTGTTCCAAGTGCTTCGCTACAGATGGGGTTAGCAAAGGGCGACATGCTATGCAGTAGTCACGAAGGACAAAAGGACATACCTTTCTTGGCAGTCGTCAGAATGTAGAGCGTCTCGGGGGTGAAGAGCATTAACGTCGTGGGGAATTCGTAGCCCAATAGCCAAAACTGTAGTTGAGGTTTTATGTCAGTCATTTGCATCAAACTATAGCTAATAAGCGCAGGAAAGTGCGACAAGGAACTTACGTGGATGGCATTGTTCTTGTGAAGGTCGCCAGAGTCCTCAGCCTTGCCCATCATGACGACAATGGATGAGGCTCCGTTGAACACAGCGTCCTTGGACCGCAAATCATTGCGCCAGGAGCCCGCAAAGTGCGAGAGACGCTCGTGGAAAGCCTTGTTGTCGATTTTGATGTCGCCCATCGTGTCAGCAGCCGGCTGCGATTCCGCAATTGGCGATGAAAGAGTCGAAGATCGAGATCGGAGTCGACTTTAGGTTCGGTGGCGATTATCAATTTGAACTCTTCTCTTGTTCAGATGCCGATAAAAGATATGGGGAGCAAGAAAAACACAAAAGATGAGAAGAAAAAGAGTAGAGCGGCTGTAAAAGAGTCAACCTAGAAAATAAAAGATTAAATGGTAGAAATTAATAAAATAGCCGCAGAGTTGCTCTTGCTTGTGTTTGCAGCTATTTTTGCCTCTTACATCCAACGAGACGCGAAAAGAAGAAAAAGAAGAAGAAAAAAACAAGAGAAAACGGTAGGGAATATAGTGCTCTGGAGATGATGGCTTTACTGGCACCAAACTGCAAGCTTATGTGAGCTTTGCCTCTGCCGTTGACAAGAAAACGGGCTGCGTCGCGTTAAGAATTGCAAGTTCGCTTAGTCACGCGTAGTGCAGAACACATCAACTTAAAACTGGGGCTGCGCTGCGTGTTTCTGGAAAGTCTTTATGTTCTAGTGCAGCAGGAACAAATGCTAAGCCAAAGTCGTAATCAAGATATTTGTAATGGTAAGGGTTATGGTAGATCTAGGGTTATAGCAAGTCTAGGGTTATAGTAGGTGAGATACATGCTTTGGAGAATAGGGGGGATGGTGCAGAATTCGGGGTTGTTTACAACGCTCAACCCCACTAAAGCATTTTTCAAAACAGACCTTGACGTATTCCATCAACCGGCATCTATTGATTAACCGGACGGCATCGCGCTTAAATATTCAGCCGCCGACAATGTATGAGTATAAAGGACATCTCAAAGATATAAAAGGGCACTGAAGACCCTCTTTTATTCTGTATCCTTGTAATCTGTAAAGCCAATGTTGAACCAACACTTGACATTTATCTTTCCATCCCGGTTTCGTATCGTGCCCCGCTTCCACACCCAGATTGTTTACGTTTACTCCTTCTCCCGCTATTTTCGCCTCCGCTCCGCCGCCAACATGCGTATTCCATACTGCTCACCGGTTTCCGAGAACCCTGAAGACGCCGAAGTCATCAAGCGCATCGCTGAGCGCCGCCAGCCGCGCCCCCTGCAGCCGCTGGACCTTGCCCTCCTGCACTGCCCGCCGTTTGCTGATGGCTGGAATCACTTCCTGGGTGCCGTGCGCACTAAGACTAGTCTACCTGACGACTTGCGCGAGCTAGCTATCTCGCGGGTGGCCGTGTGTAACCGAGCCTGGTATGAGTGGATGCACCATGCGCCGCTGGCCGTCAAGGGTGGTGTGAGCGAGGAGGCTATGGAGGTGGTCAAGATTGAGAAGCCGCTGGGCGAGGTGCCCAAGAGCGAGCTGCTGAATGAGAAGCAGTGGGCGGTGCTGGTGTACACGGATGAGATGACGCGCAATGTACAGGTGACGGATGAGACATTCAACAATCTCAAGTCTCTGTTTAGCGATCGTGAGGTGGTGGAGATTACGGGCACCATTGCGACATACAACTGCGTGAGCCGGTTCTTGGTGGCTCTCGATGGTAGGTTACTATGCTTGAGTATCGTGGCTGGTGACTAACGGCATTTAGTTGGCGAGAGAAACGGTACTGGTCCCAGCGATGATCTGACCAAGCACTAATGGGGCTGCAAGTATAGTACATGCCAAGGAAACATGATGCCTACTGAATATATCAACTTTATATTTGTACTAGAGTCACCCAATCTTCATGATCGCATGGCTGTCTCAATGCTCTCCCTTCGCGCCTCCATCTTTGGAGACTTTTGTAGCTCTGCAACAACTCCTGACCACCCATCCGTCTTTGGATCTCCACCAAGACTGACTACCGAGCACTGACTCCGAGTTGGACTCGGATACCGGTCCTGTATATTCGCTAAAGGTGTCGAGACTGTTGACCGTGGCGGCGTGCGAGGATACTCTGTTGAAGCCGTAGAAGATTTCTTTGTATGTGCTCTACACCCTGAAGATCTCGGTGGACTCCGCGCGCTGCGCAGTCTGGGAGCTTCTCCGGCCGCGGCTGCAGCCACGGCAACACTCTGCATCAACAAGATTCGATCATCCATCTTTGGCGTCGGCGGTGGCGTCATGGACTGCTGATGACGCACAAGGGTAGCCGCAGCATTAGCAGTCGCAGCAGCAGCAGCCACTGAAGCGTTTACAGTAGCATGAGTGCTAGATGCTACAGCGCCCATGTAAACAACCAGGAAGCGCATCTTGAGCGTATCCAGCCGGTGAAGACGGGCATGCAAATCAGCGCGGTGCTCGAGCCAGAAGAGGCGAGCGGAGAGTTTCATGGTCGGCGCAAACATGCGTCTCTTGATGTGTGGTAGACCAACGAGGGCCTGCGAGCGTTCTTCTTCTTGCTGGTCGTCTTCGAGAAGCAGGGCAAGGTCGGCAGCTAGAGCAACATTGGCCTTGTGGATTTGGCGGAGCAGAGCACCTAGATGCACCTTTTCTTCTATACCAGAGACGCGGGTGACGTTGCGTTCGTATGACTCGGTTTCAGTAGCGGCGTCACGCACAGTCTCGAGCAGCTGGCCGAGTTCGCGCGGGGCGTGGGTGTAGGCGGAAGCGTGGGTGGCTACGCTTTGGGCAATGACTGCGAGACTAGCAGCAAGAGCCGCGGGCACGAGAACCACAGTCCAACCACGGTTGGTGGCGTCTGTCATGGCGGGTAGTGTGAGTGAGTGTATATAAGTGATTCTGTAGTTGACTATAGCTTAGGTGCGTGCAACAAGGGCGCTAGCCAGGATATCTGGGTGTAGTTGAAGGCGGCAGAAGATCATTACGAACGAAGAAGAAGCAATAGTGAAAGAGTTCAAGAGAGAGTGACAGCTGAGAAAGAAGAAGCAATTAAAAGGAGAAGAGGAAGAATGGGAGAGCTTGGTGGGATGCGATGGGGAAGTACAGCTACAAGTACAGACAGACAAACTCTAAAGTCTTGTCACTTACACGGACCAATAGAGCTTCGTGCTCAACACATCCATCCTACGAGACATGGAAAAAACAGCCAAAAATGGCATTTTGAGAGAAGAAGGAGGGTAGTCATGCACAAGAACGGGGTCTTGCTTAACACAAGTGTGCTGTTCGTGATGAGTAGTTTAGAGTACTGACTTTTCACGTACTGCCATGAGAAGCAGTTTATACAGTCAAGTAAGTAGTATGGGCATACAACACTAGCCATTCTAGCAGACGAGTAACATCATGAGTGAAAAAAAAAAAAAAAAAAGACAAAAAAAATAAGAGAAATTTGAAGTATAAACACTCGCTCACCGCCTCGCCCCCCCAAAACATGCAAACGAAAATCCCGGACTTGGGTCTTTGTCTTTGTTGGTCGTGTTTCCCGCCCTTTTTCATTGAGAAAGTGTGAATACTTTTTCCTCCCTCTTCATTTTTAGGCCAAACAGCCAGTCTATCCGATTCGCAGAATTTCCGTCCGATTCCCCCGCCTGTATCCTAGGAACTACACACGAAAAGAGCCCATCCCTGTCTCTGCTGCAATCACACCTTGTCCAGAGTTATTTGCTACTGAGTCAAGGAACTGGTTTGTGACTGCTGTGTATGAAGTAGCTTTCTTTGCTCAAAACTACTACAACTGAGCCCCTCACTTACGGTAAACCGGGAGCCAACCATGCCGTTATATTGCTGTATTGCCTATGAATTCACGAGCAAGAAAAGTGCACCTGCATATTCTTCCTCGCAGGCAATGCATGGAAAACCCGATGTGTCCCTTCACGTGAAAATCCTGTTGGGAGAAGAAGCGAATGCTGCAGGAGAAGAAATGGGTAGTCAAAGCACCGAGCTTTGTGAGAAAGAACATACGACTCAGGTAGGCCGAGGAAAGACATAAATATAAATAGTGAAAACAAGAGAACCTAGAAACCTTACCTGGCAGGGGCGTGAGAAGAGAACCTAGACACCTCACCTAGTAGGAGCGTGAGAAACAAGCTGAAGGACCTGATATAACGTCCCCTCAACGAATCTGCAAAACAGCAATAGATCGATTAAACTATCTAATGTTTGCTATCCCGCAAGGGAATACGCGACATCAATCACAAGAACTGGACGGAGACTATGAGGGCGCTACATATGACTGTACCAAACTGCGCGGGGCGATTCAAGTAGCTCCTAGGCACGGAGCCTGTGATAATGTTCGGTATAGTCGCAACACAAACTAAGAACAAGTAAACTAACCAGAGCCCGAGTCCGCAAGAAGATAGGAAGAACAGTTCGGAAGCAGCTGATTACTCAGCTACAAGTATGCGTACGGGCAACCCGAACTGCCAGGGTCAGGCAATGTTCTTGGAAACATCGTCTTCCGTTAAAGCCGCATTCTTAACCTTGTGGCGTCCAAGTGCTCAAAATGTTCACGGTAACCAGCAAGATCTCCATGGTTAGAGATCGCCGCAAGGAAAAAAAAAGAAGAAGAAAAAAAAAAAACAAAACACGGACACCAGGCATTGTGCTAGGAGTGGATAGATACAGGAATGCCAGAGGTTACTTTTGTCTTTGCTCTTGGATGCAGCTGACTCTCGCTTTGTGACGTTGCGGTGCCACTTCTCAAGGTCAAGCACGGAGCAGTTATCTCGTACGATGATTTTCCCTCCCGAGCAAGCGACTTTTGCCAGCTGGTCCGCTAGCTCGTTCCCTTCCACTTCGCAATGTCCAGGAGCCCGATAGACAATAGCCTTGTGAACAGGACTGGGTCGGGATTGCCGTTGTAGCAGGAAGTCTTTTGTAGTGTCTATCTCCTTCAGAGATGTATCTTTGGACCCAGACTGATTGTTAGAGCTATGTAGCGTCTACCGGTCCGGCATATGATGCCAGTTTCGACCCGGACTGGGAGTATCTAGGGTATATAGATGTAAATAGAGTCAAAATCACCAAGTAGCACAAGCTTCCTTTTAGTGCAAGTGGTCAAGGCCGGCCTCGTACCGGCTATGACCTACGCAGCAGCAAC
>JACYXV010000730.1:0-11163 GCA_016859225.1 Thielaviopsis cerberus
TCAACTATGCGCTTTGCAGCCTCAAGTTCGCAGGCAATCGGGCAGATCCAGGCAATGGTGAAGTTTTCCTTGGGAATTCGTTGGGGCTCATTGTCTAGGTGTCGTCTTTTGGTTGAAGGTTCTGACATTTCGAGACTGGAAACAAACTGATGTTAGCAAGGTTTGTACAAGATACAGCGAGTTAGAGTCATACATGAGAGCAATCCATTTGGTGGGCGTAGGGTAAGAAGAGTTTTATTCCGTAATGGCAAAGGTAAGATATTGAGGAAAGACGAAAGAATGGAAATGGGAAGAATAGAGGAAGGAAAAGGACGAATAATGGATGATAAGAATGCGTAGTGCTGAGAAAGATGATGAGGTATCGAGAAGGTTTGTTTATGCGGGCGGAGCCTAACCAAGCCCCTCATTGAAAAGGTAAAAAAGGCAAAAATTAAGCGGACTCGGTAACTCTGATATGAGCATAATGTGTTGTATGTGCATATGTGTGATAGTGTAATAAGGTTGTGATTTACGTGCATATTTCCACGTCTTGAACATAAAAGTACTTTGTCGACTGATAAAAACGATACAACCAATCAAAGCAGTAAACAACACAAGACAAGGAAAGGCATTTTGAACCAGTCTTGTGAGAAGAGAGGCATTTATTAGGCCTAACGACAAATTCAACCAATGAGATAAATAATAGCAGACAGGCCCCAAAGATTTGACAGCCTATGCAACAAGGCCTAGCGAGGATACTTCCAGTCTTTATCGAAGCGACAGTGATGAAAACATCACGCTATCTTTAATCTAGAATTGTATTACCGTGAGATAAACGTGCGGAGGAAGCTTGGAGTTGTACAGTACTAACCAACAAGGTTTAAATAAGCCGGAATATCCCTGATAGGCCCGGTCGATCTGGATAAGCTTTAGAGTCAGAATGGATGCTTATTGATAAGAGCACGAACAATCAGGCGTTCACTGCCAAAAGAGGCGAATATTTGGTATGTAATTGACAAGGTCACTGATTTTCTCAGAGTTGAAGCAAAACATGCCATCAAGCCAGCCATGAGCCACTTCAATCAAACTCAAGGCTTCCGAGACACCAGTGCTTAGGCTGATGCTGTGTCTGCGGTAAAATCTGTGGCCGGGAATGAAGTGGAAGCTTTCCAGAGGTTGAAATCGGTACCTATTGCGTGTAGTTGGCTTGTACTCATTCGCATACCCATGCTTGGCCAAGAACCGCAGACCAGTCCATCTTCAAAATCCTCGCTGCCAATTATTGGTTCATGTTTTGGATGATTCGCTCAATGTTTGGTCTGATGGCGAGGTTCTTAGTAAAGAGTATGTTGACCGCATCACAAACACTACGGAAATAGAGATAAGTTACTCGGTAGCAGAAGCACTTTCAATTGGAGCTTACAGGATTGTCGTTAGCTTTTCACTGTCTGTTCTAAGACTGATTTGAAGAAACACATCGTTCGGTTATGGCAGGATGTCGGCTGTTTTTTTTTTTTAATCATTACTCTCATGGAACCAATTGGTTAAGGAGAGGTTATGTCGGCTGTTGTTATTGACTGCTTCTAATCTATCTTAGCCTATGAGACGAGTGAATGCAATGCTACGGCTTGGCGAAACTTTGAGATAGGGGGCAAAGAGCCGATGACAATCCCTCATGAAGTGAAGTAACTGTAGAATCAGAATGGATAATTATATTAAGTGAAGTCCTAAACTACATATACTGCTTCTCCATTCATCATAGTAGGTACCGAGACCCTGATTGCCATTGTTTAGCCAGATATTTATCTGACAACCAAGCCAAGTCTAGATCGTACCATCAACGGCGTATTAAACCATGGCCAACAAATTGACCAAGCACATCACCAGGGACCGGCTGCTTCTGCAGGGCATGTCTCTGTCCTGAGCCCAAAGCTTTCGCCTGCTGAAATCTTAAGGGACTTTCACCTTTGATGGAAGGGACCCGTGTTCCGCAAGCGAGTTCACTTGTGCTACGTGAGGTCCTGATGAGTAGAAAAGTTAAATAATCGTCGCAGATATACATAAAACAAAGAATATATAGTGTTCATAAGATCGAGTCTATAGCAGACTTCTAGATCACATTATTATTAGTATCGTAATGTTACATAATCATCCCGTCCCTAAAAGCACGCGCACAGGCAAAAGCGCCCTTAAACATTGATAAAGGTGATGCTAGTCTCCATCTTCCACAGCTCAGCGCTTAGGAACGCTGACTCGGTGTCATTGTCACCGTAGACAAACTCGATGCCCTCAACGGCACCCGAGACAGGGTACACACGGCTGGTCAGGCCAGTTCTCTCGTTGGCGAACAGCTCAATGACGGAGCGGTCGTAAATCAGGTGCAGGTCTAGCGTCTCCCAAGTGCCGTTGGTGTACTTGAAGAGTGTGTGGGGAGCGAGGTCGTCAACGGTGCGGATGCCGGCCCAGTGGGTCGAGTTAACGCGGTTGATGGTAAGCTGCTCGTCGGCGGCTGAGAAGTAAATGGTAGTGAATTCGTCTGTAAAAAGTTAGCCAGAGTGAATCACGGATGCTTGCAGTGCTTGAAGGGGGGCTTACCGTTACCGTGCAGCAGGCGGAGGCCGACGGGGCTGCTGGAGGGCGAGATGCGAGCAGACACCTTCATCTCAAACGACTCGTGTGGGCTGCACAGAGTGGTCTTTGTCTTCAACACACCCTTCTTGGTCTTCTTGATCTGGGTGTGCTTGCGGCGCATGTTGGCCAGGCGCGGGTCGGGAGTGGCCGACAGACCGGTGACTCTGGTGCCATCAGTAACCTCGAGCGAGGCAATTTCAGACAACTCCGAGACCAGTGCACCAGCGACATTCTCCTGGGACCACAGCTGCATGGTGCGTGGCACCGACATGACACCGGCCCAAAACTGGGTTTCCAGGTAGCGTGTGGGCAGATCGTCCTCGGCGATCCAGCCGTGGAAAATGTGCGACTTGGTGATGGGGTCGTAGAACGAGTTACCCGCGTACAGCAAGCCGTAGTCAATGCGGCCACCGTGCTCGTAACCCATCTGTACCGAGCCGTTCTTGACTGTCCAACCACCCTGGAACCAGGTTTGGCCCTTGTCTGAGCGGAAACTGCCCTCAATGGCGGTCGTCTCAGCAGTGACGTTCTTGCCCTCGCAGCCGCAGACCAGGAAATCACGGGCAATGGCACCGTCAGCAGTCTCAATGTTGAGGAAGTTGCACACCTCCCAGTTGGCTCCGTAGCCGCCAATCCACTTGGGCGAGGGGTCGTACTGCTCGACAATGTCGACCAGGGGGCCGACGTAGCGCCAGTTTTGCAGGGCCTTGGGGTCAATCTCGTATAGCCACGTTGTGGGAGTAGTGTCACGAATACCACCAGAGATGATACCGTACAGGTACTCGCCAGTGGTGTTGTGCAGCAGCTTCTCGACCGAGGGCCAAGCAGCCACATAGGGGTCACGCCAGCCCATGATATCAACGTCGGCAGGACCATCCTTGATGATAGGGTTGTCCTCGTACCGCTGCCAGGTCAGACCCGAGTCCTCGGAAAAGGCCAGGGCTAGAGCCTCGGAGCCGCGGGTGTAGTTGAGCTTCCATGAGATGGGTAGGTGGTCAACAGCAGTGTAAGCGGCAGTGATGGTACCGTTGTTGGTGCCATCAATAGAAGTATCAATAGCGCAGCCAGTAAAGACACCCAGCTTGTCATAAGGTGCCTCAGGGCCAATGCTAACCTGGCGCGAGACCTTCCAGTTGATCAGATCCTCAGAGATGGCAGCACCCCAGGTAATGTTGCCCCACTCAATGGAGTCGGGCGCCCACTGGAATCCCAGGTGATACTTCCCGTGGAACGAGTCGTAGGTAGGCGCACACGGGTCGTTGATCCAGCCCTGAGGGGGCATGACGTGCACCTGCGGGCGGAACTTGAGGCAGTCCTTGGTCAGGGTGCCATTGGACTTGGCAAGCTCCAGGCACTGAGAGTTGGAGCTGGCGCGGACATCCAGGCTAGTCTGAGGACGGGCAGTGGCGGGTGCGGCAGCAACCGCGGCCAGCGAAAGCAGCTTCGCGACAGAGGTTTGAGAGAAGGCCATCTTTGCAGTATGCATGTGAAGAAGAGTGGCAAAAACAAAGAGGAATAGAGTAAGGAGCAGGAAGGGAACCCAGAGAAAGGCTTCAACGGTGACCAGAAGCTTGAGGGATGAGGAGAAGAAAGCTCTGATGGAAACTTTGAAAGTCGGGGATTGCGGGCTTCTTATACTAGTCCAGGACTGGTACGTGATGGTGGTATGGCATGGCGGGCGAAGAAGAACGCCAGTTAAACGTGGCTGATTAGCACATGATGGCACCAGTGGTCAACTGGAGAAGACTGGAGAGTCGAGGGGTGTGTGTCTCAAAGCACGAGTTTCTGGACCGCGTCTTCTCAAATTGCTCTCAGACTTGGCCGCAGCTTTGGCTGGGCAGCTGTCAAAAGAGCGGGCCCGGGCTAGCGAACATTGACCTGTAGCATTGGATTGACGATGGTAATGAATTAATGGAATTAATTGATGTCAGGTTGAAGCTATTATCTAGAGCGCCAGTAGAATAAAAGCTAGCCTAATGGCGTAAGGTTGTGGTGGGCGCCCCACTTGTTGACCCAGGCCCTATACTCCACTCTCGGCTCCATCTTTTTCTGGGGTTATGTGTGAAGACTTTTGGGCTCTCCAATTCTCCATGTTTTTTGCTGCAGCCATCACCACATCGTCAGGCATTTCTGGGTCCATTTTCTATTTATCCTTGTCGTTTTGAAGTGCATTTCTGGGGAATCAGGTAAGGATATGCCCGCCTTGGAGAATGATTTCTTGCGCTAAATTTTCCAATTGAAATTTGGGTTGATTTAGTTTGGGTTGTTTGGGTTGATTTGATTTGACACTATCTCCAAGTTGAAATTACAGGCATGGGCAAAGGCGACCGGAGCTATATTGAGTGGTTTATTCGCCTGTTTACACTTGAAAGTTGTACTAACACGCGCACAGGTCTTGCTCGACCAAGTCACATGGTTAGTGTTTTGGTGGAGCCGCCGCAAGTGCATAACATGTAGCCAAGTGGATGTCACCGCTCGAGACTCGCAGAACTGCGATGTTCCCCTTCTCCCTGTCATTCTTTTTTCGCTTGGCTGCCCAAGACCAGCAGGCGAGAGGCGATGACGGCATAGCGCACCTGCGAGGAGTGAAGAACAGAAAGTCCTGGCGGTGCTTGTGGGATCCGACCGGCCTCATGGGCCTGGTAACCATCTTGACTCTTGCTGTGTTTTGATGAAGTGGATTCACTACATACAACACTTTGAGCGAGGGCCACTTTCGCGCGGGCGAGTGCGTTCCAGGGCGACACTAAAGGCTCAGCTATATTGGTTGGTAATCGTCCATTGCATGGCGGTGACAGAGCCTCAGGGGTCTTGTGTAATTTGGGTCAAGACCGGCGACTCACGATGGTCCAAGACAAGAGAAAGGCTGGCTGGACTGGACTGGACTATTTGTCTTTGGCGCCGTGCGCAGGTCTGCTGATCATCCGCTATAGGTACTATTTTGGCTGGAAAGAAAGCATTACAAAGAGCATTGACCATGAATAGCAAAGGCACCCAGCAATATGCTAGAAGGAAATGCCTACGCCACTTGCCGTCAAATGAACTGGCTCATTGCTGCAACTTTCACCTCCTCTTCTGTTTTTTTTTTTCTTTCTTTTTTCAGACTGTTGTCTCTTGTCATTGCACTGGCCTCTGTGACGGTTTAGAGCCCACCCACAAGCATAACGAGCGAAATAGGGTCAAACTTCTCCAATTGACGCATTCTCCCTTTCGGCAAGCGGAGTCTCCAAATACAGACCACATCATATCTCGATGCTAGGCTCGGAAAAGAAGAGGTAGGAAAAAGAGGATGGTTGGATAATGAAAAAGAGAGAAAAAAGATCCGAACGTCTGACAACTAAACCTCACAAAAGAGCCTCAACCTGGGGCAAACTGGAAAGGAAGAGAAGAGATGAGAGAAGAAACAGCGTGAGCCTGGTGGGCTGGAATCCTTCGTCTCCGCTAGTAAACATCCCATCTTGGCCCATCTTGGATTCCTTACCTCCCTTCTCCTTGCTTTCTTCTTCTTTCGCCCGAGCTTGCGTGATGCATGCGTGGATGCCATGGTTTCATTGGGACTTTGTGTTTTGTTTCTTTCCCACCGCCGCTCGATGTGCAAATGCGCTCATTTATTTTACTGACATGTTGCTGCTCACTTGTCCGGTTACCGGAATGGACTGATTTGGGTGGCTGGAGACTTGGCTATAGAAGGGCTATTACTGGTAGTCGGAAACGAGGTTGTCCCCTTGAATCTACATCCAAGGCATCGCATTACACCGTCATGGGTCGGCTGTTCAGTACCGGTTATAGTCAGACATCAAGCTTATTTACGTACTCAGCAGTGACTAGCCAAGCCGCTTACTCCGGGAGAAAGTCAGAAAGCGGAAAAAGACCGACAGCCAGCCAAATCCTTTTGTCTCCTCCGCCACGGCGAGAGCTCAACCAGCGTAATTTGCGTTGTTTTATGAGGCCTATTCTGGCTTTAGTTCCATGGCAGTTGGAGATTCTTTTGGTCTTCCCCCGCGCAAGAGTTCTAGTAGCGGCCTTTGCAGCAAATGGTGAGGCAATCGGGAAAGGGAAAAGGAGACAATAGGCGGCTCAGAAAAGAAATACCTCGAATTGAGAAAAGAAGCAATGAAACAGGTGAGTGAGGTATTGTTGAGTTTGGACGGGGGAAAAGCAAGCAAACATGAGATAAAGACATGTAATCTTAAAATCAAGCGCTTGGCCGACAGATCTTGTGACTTGGAGAATTTTCTCGGCTATTCCTCTTTCTAGCGATATTCGAATTTCCCCAGAAAAAGAAACGAAAAAAAACAGCCAAAATATACCAGGTGTAAGTCTAATCGGCCCTTTTTGACGACAACAAGGCCACTTTCAGCCTTGTGCCAAGTCACATTATCAATTATTCAACGTCACTTGGTGTATTCTACAAAATAGAGCCAGAAAAGATACTTGGCATCACATGATTCACTGCCTTTATTTGCCGCTGTACAATCAGGGTACATCTTCGTTAGTCTGCCCATATCGAGACCATTTAGAAAGGCGGCAGTAAAAGCCCCCCCCTATGTGCATTCAAAATTTTCATGCTATTTGTACTGCCCTTTTTGTCCGACAGATCGTCGTCCTGTCCAACTCAAGATCGCTGCTGGCTTTATACTCCTTTGTTCCAGTGATTGGCCAATGTTATTTGAACGTCTTTCGTTGTAGTTCCATTACATCTTCTTGTGTCCGCTTCCATACTGTCACGTCTAACAGCTTCACCTCCAGTGACCAAGTAACATTTTCTTCTCGCAGATGCAGGCCGGTAGCATTTAATCACTGGCTCATGCAGCGTTTAGGCTAGAGTATTGATGTCCTTTCTCCATGACAGCGAGGCTTAAAAACCACGAGACGGTACCAAATAAACAACAACGGTATCCCCCCGTCTTGTCTGGATATAAACTCCTGCGTAGTAACTTGTGTTTCGTTCCAAACTATTGATTCTAAGCTCAGACCAGCCCCTGGCAATTACAGATACCAAGCTTTAACGGTACAAACCAGTACCCCAAGAGACAACGCGCATGTGTATTCTCCTAGCTCCACACAATGCAATACTTCTCCAACTTGTTCGTCGCTCTTGTGTATCGATTTTCTCTCTTGTTTATTATAGATGTAGCGTGGCATCCTAGTGTAGACGGTAATCGTGGCTTTCTCCAGTTCTAGTACAACTATCCCAAAAGCAGCTTACAGCCACGATACTTGACGTCCTCAATAGATACTCTATTTGCAAGATGCGTCATTTTCAATCAATGTACGATATTAAAAGATGTATCCTGCAAAACGCAGTAGTTTTGAGTCTCATGTTAATGTAGCCAACTAGCGGAAAAGAATTAGCAAACATTTAAAATCCGTCTTGGGATAGTTTCCCTTTTCTACCTCCAAAATAAAGTTCCTGTTTATCTAACGTGACGCCTTCTTTTTCAATATACCTGACAATCATGCCTTTTATGACTCCTTTCTGGTCTTTGCCAGCCAAATATCGTCATACTTTAACCCTAAAAATGGTTATACTGTTTAACGAGGGTTAAACTTCATGATGTCATCCAAATTACAGCAACCTAAACTTGTTTCTAGGTTGTCATATCACATTTACTAACTTTAACGCATCTTAATACACATTCTTCAAGCTTGAGGATATTGTATTCTCTTTCAGTTAACAATGGGAGCTCGCCTGAATAGTCATCGCCAGTGTATAGAAATTGGACTTCATGGCCTTTGAACAAGTCGTGTAAAATGCATAGACCAGTTCTATCTTTTGCTTGAATAAATATTGAACCAATTAATCCATTCTTCACATCACCGTGTTTTAATTGTATAATGGAAACAAAACTAAAGGAACTACATTCATCTATAGGCAACAGGCCTACTATTCTTTGCCACAAAAGTATTGACCAGCAAAACCTTGGTGCAATTCGCAGTGTATCCAAACATCCAATTCTTCAAACTGATGCCATGACCAGAAAACTAAGACTCGTTGGATAGACTCAGGTATAGCTCAGCCTCTATAAAGCCGTATCTAGGTCTTGACAACATAAATTCATGTACGATACGTTCATGGATGTTGATACCAAAGACCGAAATCCGAATACCAATCCTTTATCTTCATGATTCCAAATCTTCTCAGTACAATATGTAAAGTCCTGGCCAATATTCATATCGCCGGTCACACTGGCACTTACACAAGGTGCCAGTTGGCTAAGATGCCACGTCATAATGTCGCTCGTATCTCCTTCACTCGTATTTAGAAAATGGGCGTCTTGAATTGACTGTTAGAACGATTGATTCGTACTTATTGTGCCACGTTTTGACAATACTTGCGCCTCGGCTTGGATACAGTGCTGATATTGCCAGAATCAACAACATATTCCTCAACCTCCGTTTTATACTCGCACAACAGTTGCTGGTCTGGCCAAGTGACATTTTATATGAAGGCTTCCTTCCTCTCAACTTTTTATAAGTTGACGCACATACAATGTAGTACCATGAAATGAAAGCCCCGTATCTATAGCAGAGTTAGCAATACTTGGATGTCTATGTAGCAAATCTTTACATTGAAACTTATACGAATCACCCTCCAGAGTTTCACGGGCGTATGATAAATCATTTCTTTGCGGAATTAAAATCAACGCTCGACGACGCCTGTAATAACACAACCCAAGTACCATTGGAACTTTCTTTGTAAGCATCGACTTGAATGACACACAAAAGTCTAGTGGGCTCAGGTTATTACAAGATGTAAACTTTTCCGTTAAGAGCCAAGAAACATGAAATCTAGTGATCCGTTGACCAGCAATGTTTACCTCGACGGAAACAAAAGTACAAGTATGCTTTCTGCGAGTTATTTTGATAGTAATTCATAGTCTGCTGTTTCGTTTAAAACTACTACTAGTATACACCTGCAAGGACAAGCACTTAGGACAATGGAGGTTCTTTGCGCTCTAGTGCACATGGCGACTTATTAACAAGCCTGCCGTCAGTTGAATAGCTGAGTGGCCAAATCTTATGTAAACCGATCGTAGTATTATAACGCACTTTAGAAACCTAGCAGAAATAGAGTGTGAAGATAGAGGCAGTGTCATTGGGACTTAGAGGGTCGAGACTGCTGTCGAGGTACAGTTGCACGAAACTAAATGCTCAATCCATTACCAAGCTTCAATGAGTTTTGCAGGTCACACTGAATAAAGGCCTGTGTAACGTTTTATGTCAAGAGCAAGCAAAACTCAAAGTTGATGCGATAAGTAGTGAAAATCAACAAGCAATGACGCCTTTTACCACAAGGGCGACCACATAATATCTAAATACAAAGATACCAAGTCAGATATTTCGTCAATATGACGATAGTGTTGGCTTTGTTTTCCTGTTTACTCGCGAGACCAATGATTGTAATACACAGGACTATTTCTAGTACCCAAGTAGTCTTATGAACAGAAGACCAGAAGACACCGAAAACAGAAAGGGAGCAACAAAACAGAGAACGAGAAGATGGCATAAAGCGAGATATTGTCCCCGTCTCAAACTCAAAGGGGTCTGTAGTTGTATGCTGAAAAAAAAAAAAAAAAAAAAAAAAAAAAAACGTCGCCAATTGCAAGTGAAGCCAAAGCCGGCTACCTCTTGCGGCGATTCCTAGTTGTACCAATACCTTGTCATACTCAAGTGTCAAGGTGGGTATCAGGTAGCGCTACAAAGAGGTTAGGTCACGTGCACTTGAGCAGCACCCCCACCATTTAGCCTGCAGAATAGCAGGTCGTCTTAACAAGGAGGAATAAGCGAAGCAAAGCTCTGCTTCTGTTCTGCTCTGCCCTGCTCTGCTCAACTCAATCGACCAATCAATGCATCCGCCCATTGCCCATCGCCATCTCACGTTAATTTGATGAGCTGGTGGAATTGCTGATTCAATTGGTGGCTGTTTTCTATCTGATTGTTCACTCTAGCCACATATTCTTTTTGGCCGCCATAGCCTCTCAGCCTTGTCAGCTGGCGATACTCGGTTTTTACCTTCACAGCTGACCATACCCAATTTTTACCTTCACTAGCTAACCCTGACAAAATCTGAAAAAAGCTGCCTTTGTAACCCTGCTTCCTCGAAACCGCAATCAGTCCACGAATCACGCTAGTCTTTTTCAATCCACTCGCATTCTGATATCTCGTCTGCTCGATCAACTCCTAGATACAATGCTCGCCCGCTTCTCTCATCTAGCCGGCGTCGTGCGATCAGCTTCGACTGCTGTTCCAAGACTGCGTCTCGCTCAGGGCCCCGCCACACGCCGTTTTCTAACGGCCTCATCCCGGAGCTTTTCCGCAGACAACAAAACACCCAACTCCAACCCCAAGTCTGCTAACCCAAACGCCACCAACCCACACGCCACCGACGCCGAAGCCGATGCCAAGCCAGACTTTAGCCAGCTGCCCGACCTGACCCAGGGCATTCCATCCACCTTCGCCTTTGAGCAGGCTGCGCGCGAAAAGCTGCCAAGGGCGCCGCCCAGCCCGATATCGGTGCCGACCTCAACACGGCTCTGTCACATGCCGTGG
>JACYXV010000734.1:0-11106 GCA_016859225.1 Thielaviopsis cerberus
CACGGCTCCCTACGCCACCAAGAACATCATCGACTACAAGGCCGTTGAGCGTATGGAGGCGTACCAGTACGAGTACGAGCTCAACAGCGACTGCGAGGAGATTTACGCCGACGACTACGCCAGCCCTGCCTCGTCAGGCCTGTCGTACCGCTCTGACTCGTCGTCGCCTTCGTCGTCGGTTTCAGGCTACTCTACTCCCGACTCCGAGGTCTCGTCGTGCTCGTGTGAGCGCTACGGCATCACCCGCTCGGGCGACCGTGTCAAGATTGATTGCCAGGGCGCGCGCTGCGGCATGTCTGACTCAGACTGCTCCGACTCTGAGGATGAGTACGCCGGCGAGGATGCCGAGTTCTCGTACTCGCGTCGCCACGGCATGGTCATCCAGGCCTAAATGAGCGATCGAGTTCTTTGCCAACTCAACTGGCTGATGAAGTGACGACGTGATGTGTTATGATAATGAACGATAAGACTCTTTTTCTGTTAGAGTGCGTGTGTCCTTTGACAAGCCTGGTTTTGTTCCCCCCCCCCCCCCCCCCCCCCTTTTTTGGATATTTCTTTTTCCTTTTAATTGTTCTTTTTGGGCTGTCCTTTTGAATGGCCTTGAGAAGTCAGTCCGGCGTACAAATCCTGTACTTACGTGACAAGCTTGGTTTTTTGGTCGTTTCCTAAACCACGGGAAGCTCTCTGCTGTCGTCGACTCGTTCTGTCGAGCCCTGCGGACTCCGCATCTGCTCCAGAACCAAGATTCCTTGATCGGCCTGCTGATTCATAAGCCCCGTCCTTTTGACCGTCTTCTCTCCTGCTCTCGGCTTTTCGCTGCCGATTCTGAGCCCCGACATTGCGGCATCCCCGCTTTGTCCTTGTTAGCCTGGACCGGATAGCAGGTCTGCAGTTGAATTTTTCGTTCACACTGTGTAACTTGCTTCTCTGAGCCGGGCGAAATAAAATGCCACACTGTGGCACTACATGTGGCGTCGAGGGTGATTCTGCAGCTTGACTTGTGTAGTCAGGACAGAGGAAGGTGCAGAGCCCGGATGTTGTAGGTGTCGGTGTTTGGTTAAGGGTGGTTGGTGGCTGCGGAATAGTGATATAGAGGGGATATTCTTTGGGATAATCTATAACGCTTGAAACAAATTTTCTGTACTGTGAATGTAACTGAGTAGCCGTATTGAGGGACGTAGGCTGAGAAGGTGTGTGTAGTAAGTAGTATCGTTGACATTTATGCTACCCAGTACATGGAAACATAATGGAATATTGTTGGTGATTCAAATAACCCTTGTGTGTATCGCAGACCCTAATACCCCTGTAGAATGCCCCTGCAGTAGTCACCACGCATAGAAGCGGGGTGGTGGATTTGGCCAGCAGGTAGCTTACCCAGTAACATCACTCAACACCCGCCAATTGATCAACAGCTTGACTGGTTACAGCCTTTTATTTAACTGCTCTACAGCCTTCTTCCTCCTGGGCTACAAGGCTGACCTGACCATCTGTTCTTTTATTTCCTCTCCTTTCTCATTCAAATTTTCACTTTTGGTCTTTTACCAAAACACCATTGCTGCTTCAGCCCAAACTACCATCAGAGCCCAACAGCCCCTATCCCACAACCCCTTATAGCGCAATTTTGATTATTTTCATCATGGCCTACCCTATTATCGACTCGCACATTCACCTCTGGCCTGAAGCCGAAGTGCCCTCGCACCTGTGGGCTGAGAAGGACATTACTTTGGCCAAGCGCCTATCGACTGCCGAGTACAAGGAGGCCACTGTTGGCCTCGAGCGTCTGCGTGGCTTCATCCTGGTTGAGGCTGCGCGCAAGTACGACCTCTCCGCTGGCGAAGCTGGCTGGGCCGGCCCTCTCGAGGAAATCAAGTGGTTCCGCCGCATTGTCGAGGAGACGGCTTCGGAGGCCGAGGGCCACGCTGCCGGCGATGCGCGCCTGTGTCTGGGTGTGATTCCATGGGCGCCGGTACCCAGCGGCAAGGAGGCCCTGGAGAAATATCTGGCACTGGCAGAGGAGGCAGCTGGCGAGAAGACGTGGAAGCTGGTCAAGGGCTTCCGGTTTTTGGTGCAGGACTGTGAGCTGGGCATCTCGACGACCGAGGGCTTTATTGAGAGTCTCAAAACCCTTGGAAAGAAGGGCTATGTATTTGAGGTGGGCGTGGACCAGCACAGACGCGGCAAGAAGCAGCTGGATGAGATGCTGGAGATGATTGAGAAGGCGCACGAAGGCGAGAGCGACGAGGACAAGGTGACGTTTGTCGTTAGTAAGTTGGCCGCATATGAGAGAGAAGAGCAAAAAGAGGAGATGTAGGCTAACCAGCATCAGACCACCTGTGCAAGCCCGACTTGCACATTGTCAACCCCGCCGACAAAAAGTTCCAGGCGTGGCGCACCAGCATGTACGGCCTCAGCCTGTGCTCCAAGACGTACGTTCAAGTTAGTGGTCTGTTCTCCGAGATGCCGGCGTCGATCCGCGGGCAGGACGCCAACGATGTCTTCCTGGCCGTATTCCCGTGGCTCAGCGTGGTGCTGGCGACGTTTGGCGCTGACAGACTGATTTTCGCCACCGACTGGCCCGTCTGCTGTAAGGAGGAGGACGGTGCGTCGTGGGTCAAGTGGAAGGAGGTGGTGGAGCGGCTGTGCTACATGGCGACTCTGAGCCAGGAGGACCAGGCCAAGATCTTTGCGGGCACGGCCAAGAAGGCGTTTAAGCTGGATGTTGAGCTGGAGGAGTAGAATGTTTGATACCACACATATGGCTTGATAGATTTATTAATGACTCGTAATACAGTTGGAGATGGATGAATGATGATGGCCGTACTGTGGACCTGTATATATCTAGCACATATGATGTGATTTACACGTAAAGATGATGGAATGCAAGAAATGCGCAACCCGCGCACGATAAGCAACGAACAAACATGGAAAAACAAAACTCCCAACCCAACCAATAAATATCAATCAGTATGACCGACTTGGATCTCGCTCGGCACGCAGCACCAGCATATTCTGCTGTAGTCTATGCACATCCAGTAGCGCCACATCCGGCGACACATGCACAATGCAGTCCTCACTAACGGCGCTGTCCCAGATTTGCTATCTCAAGGGTGCAGCAGCCACGTGTGACTCAGCCGCCGCTGCCGCCGCATCCGTCTTCTTCGCCTCCTTGGACTCTAGGCTACCCGCCGAGCTTCCGCTCGTGCCAAGCATGGTGCCAGGCCCGCGGCGGAAGCGGTTCATGAGGGCTGACGCGCGCTTCGAGTCGCCGCTGAAGCGTAGCACGCCGGTGCTGGTGCGGCGGGTCTCGTCCTCCATCATGCCGTGGCGGACGGCGTCCGAGTTGCCTGTGGCGGCGACAACGTCGGCCATCAACGCGCGACGCGGACGCAGGCAGCAGCCCAGGGCGCAGTGCATGAAGAAGTTGATGACGCAGGCAACGGTGGGGATCCACATGCACACCAGCATGGATATGCTGATGGTGCCCTTGATATTGAGTTCGCTCTGCAGGCGCACAGCGTATTTGGCGGTGATGCTCATGACGGTGCCGACAATGGTGCCGGCGCCAATCATGATGGCGGTGATGAGCGAAAGTGTAATGAGCGGAATGCTCCAGCCGCGCGACTTGACAACCAGCAGGGTCATGAAGAGCAGGATGAAGTTGAGGATGATGCCAATCAGGAACAGGGCGAACATGACTTGCGAGGCAATGCGCAGCAGCGTGAGGGCGTGCACGAGCTCCATGGGCAGCGCGATTTGTGCGCCGGCGAGGAGCTCGGACATGATGACCTCGACGGGGTTGAACCAGTAAAAGGCCTTGCGATCGGAACAGTGCGTGATGCCCCTAGACGGGTGGTTAGCTTTCTCTGTATCTGGGCCCAAGGTGTGTAGACGTACTCATCGTTATAGCCCTCGCAAAAGTTCCACAGACCGACCTGGTAAAAGTCGTGCAAGCCCAGCGACCGGGCCACCGAGTTGAGCAGCTGGGCGTTGGGGCTGGACACGGGGATAATGTTGGCAAGCTCCAGGCGGTAAAAGAAGATGGAGCGCGCGCCAGGGATGTTGCTAATGTTGCCAAGCAGCACAACAATGAGGAAGATGCACGAGAGCCCGTAGAGCACCGACGCAGCGATGGCGGTGTTGCGGTATTGGCGGCCGGATGTGCTGTGCATGGCGGGCGGACGGAGGCGCGAAGTAGGCGGGTCAAGGCGCAGTGAGCGGTGGCTCCAGAGGAGGAGGAAAAGACGAGAAGAGGAAAGGAGAGAAAAGGAAAATGGATTGTATTAAGCGGTGTTGGAAACTAGAGCCAGGGCGAGTACCAGAATGGGTGAAAAGTAAGGATGGAAAATGGGCAGGGCAAACAGAGAGCCAGGTCGGTGTCAGCAAGGAAAGAGCGATGGAAGTAAATAAACACAGTAGGAAATAAATAACAGTAAATAAAGGGCAGAGGGAAACAAGGCCAGAAATTGATGTTACCACAAAGGCTGTGGGAATGCTATCATGAAGGCTCCAAGGCGGGTTTAGTGTTGAGGGAAGGGGCGAACAAGAATGGGATGAAGACCAGCAGGGCGACCAGGCAACTGCTTGATATATTGCGCCATGTATCTGTGCCTGCCGTTTGTTTCTTTATGGCTTGTGGTTCCCAGCGTTTAAGTCATTGAGCTTATTTTTTGTTGTTTTCTTTTTCTTTTTTTTTTTCTCTCTCTCTCTCGTCTTTGAACACGACAAGAGAAAAGAACGAGTCGTTTTGGACGGTCGAGGTTGGAGGAGCGACGGAGGAGGGAAGAAAGAGAGAGACAAGGGAGCAAAGACGGGAAGTCTTTGGGGAAGGAAGGAAGGAGACGAATCGAGAGCGATGGGAGGAAAGCAAGAAAGAAAAAAAGGAAGGAAGAAATAAAGAAAGGAAAGAGAGGAGATAGATGGGATGGTTCCGGCCTTGTCAAGTGTCAATCCCCGTGGTGGATGAGGAAGGCCCTACTTGAAACCCAAGCTTCTTATTCTGCCAAGTAGTGGTGAAATCTAGGCTTTGTTGATCTTGTTTTTTTACTTTACCTTTTTAATTCGTCGTATTGTTTCTCACCAACATCATTCTTCCATCTGCTCTTACACCTCGCCATTGGCTTCCGGCACTGAAAGGGAATTCTTTTGTTTGTCGTCGGCACTTTTTGTTCCTTTGGATGCCACCCTGAGGTTATTTTTGGCATGTTTTCAGCGGCTCTGTATGCTTGGGATTTAATGGAGCCAAGAGTTTCTACGTGAAAATGAGAATGAAGAAGCTTTTTGAAAACAGCCATACAAAGGTTTTTGAAAACAATCAGACAAGATTCTTGAACAATCATCGATACATGGCTGCTCTCTCAGTCCAGAGCTCCTGGAAGCCTCCTGGAAGTCTCCTCTGTCTTCCCTGCTGCCAAGGCTCTTGCTGTGCTCAAGCCAACCATGGAAAGCCATATCGGTTGTCCCTTTGCATATACATGTTCATATCCTTCCATATGCTACCATATGCCGCTGATGTTGATGCTCAATTACTGATTACAAGGGGGGACACCCTTGGAAATCCAACGACAGCTGCGGCTGTGCATGGCATGGCAAGGCCAAGAATGCCCGCTAGCCAACCAACTGAATCTAGGGCTCGCCTTTCTGTGCGCTTGATGGGCGGAGCTGACTGGTCTGTACCCAAGTTAGCGTTGATTGTACTGCTTTGTTGTCCTCAGAGAAGAGTAAGCGCTGAAAGCAGAGATTCACTCGCTGCTCGGGGAGGCCACAGAATAACCGATGGGCTGACTGACTGCCCCCCCGGCTCGATCGGCACACTACAATGCATGGCACTTTCCCCCCCTTTGTGAATATCGCCATCTCCCCAAGCCAAACCCGCCAGATGTTTTTTTCTTATGGCTGAGGCTTCTGGAAACGTCAAGATGACTTGACTTTGATTCTACCCTCATAGGACGTCGTCGTCTTGCCGTTATTGGCCACCCGAATGCATGGTACTTTGCAGCATGGCATCGCTGCATTGCAGTGTGTGTTCCAACTTCACAAGAACGCCATGCAGATTTCCCATTCTAGTGGTGGCGTTCTGGGCTGTGCTCTGATTTGTCACAGTGGGAAGGACAGTGGGAAGGGAAAAGCGGGCTTGGGTTTCAATTTCAACTCGCACTAACAGCGCCAATGACATGACAGTGACTTCACCAATGTTGCTCACGAAGCCCATGATACGTCTGCTATCTAACTGTACCAGGATACAGCGTCGGGGGAGATTGGAGGTGTCTTGCGGACAGAAGATTTGTCTTGGGCTCATGCAAGTGGGCGACGCAAAACGACCAGCAAGTGACATCCAACAACCTGGAGAACCCAAGACAGTATCGTGGCTAGGGTTAGCTTGGAGGTTAGCAGACTGTTTCCAAACAAGGTCGTGAATACAGTTAAAGTTTATTGGAGTTTTGATTTCTCTTGTATATCATCCTTGGCCTCATATAGCGGAACCAAACAAATCGGTGAAAGGAATTATGGCATATCATTGGCACTCATAATTAGGATAGGCCGTCTTTATCCTCGTGAGTTTCACATGCTTCCATGTTGATTCCATTACTTACAGTCCACTTCTTTTATAGCGCACTGTGCTGATGGCTGGCTCCACCCGCTGTAAGCTACAGGGCATAGCAGCCTGGAAACCGCCTATCAGCTCGCAAGATCAGCGGTATAAACCAGCGTCAAGTCTGTATCTCCAGGCTTCTATTTTTCATTTCTCACTTGAAATTCTCAATTTCCATTCTGGGTTCTGAACCTCTGCATCTTCTCCCATATTTATCTCCTTTGTTCATCATTTTGCGCCCTGATTTTCATCTCAAATCTCTCTTCCCATCATTCATTCTTCTCTTCTCCCTTTCTGTCCCTCTTCCCGTGCTTCATTGTTTTAGCCTATTGCGAGTTTTCGTCATCCGACTTAATCACTGGCTTCTGCTTCCATCATTCATTATCCCACCCTTTCTATTGCCGCTCTTAGACCGGTATCTTTTGCTTTCTCATTCTATTCGTTGCGTACATCCATCGAAAGCCATCTTTATCAGATCCTTTGTTCGCTCTCTTTGTATGGACTCGACAAGCCTGCGCCCTGTTTCTTACGCAAACTTCGTTGACGCGCGCTTGAACTGATAGCCAGGCTGGGCTGGCGCCGGGTTCGGCTGGGCTTACGGGATTGGGAATATCTCTGTTTCAAGCTGCACTTCTAGGCCGAAGAAAAACACACAAACAAATCTGGAACTTCTGGAACCTACAGTATTTTCTTTAAGCCGGCTTAGGTCACTCAGTCTTCAAGAAAAGTCTTGTACGCCCTTACATCCGTGCTCACCTTCAGCTGTGTATGCCGTAGATCTACAACAACAGCTTCCGGCTCTGATCACCACAATGAGGCAACCATGGCGCCACACGGCGCTACTTCTCTATCTTATGCAAACCATTGCGCCGCTTGTCGCCGCTGCAGACTCCACCGAGACCACCAGCAACGCCGCTTCCACGGCGACTTCCAGCTCCTCCACGGACTCGTCCAAGGCAAAGTCCTCTTCAACCAAATCTTCCTCGGCATCCGTTAGTGTAACCACTCTGCGTGGCACCAAGACCGTCGAACAGACCACAGTCCCCAGCAATGCCTACTCCGACTATACCAGTCAAATCACCATGACGTACTCGTCGGGCACTACCTCCAACGGGAGCACCTCCACCACTAGCCCCTCCGTCACATTTACCGGCTCTCTCGAGCCATCAACCACCATGGTCGGCAACGCAACGCTGACATCCAGCGCCACACCCACAAACACCCAGCCGTGCAACAACTACGTCGAGCTATGCACTAAGCGCTACAGCGACGTGACCGACATTGGCTGCCACAATTCGCCTTTTGTACGCAAAGGCTCATCGGCCGCAAACCAGCAGCTGCCCGTGCGCGACCAGCTCAACGATGGCGTCCGATTCCTACAGGCCCAGATGCAGTGGCCCACTGATGCCGACACGTCGGGTGACGGCGAGCCGCACTTTTGCCACACGAGCTGCGACATCCTAGACGCCGGGCCCGTTAGCGAGTGGCTCGGTGAGGTGCGCGCTTGGGTCGATGCGCACCCGTATGACGTTGTGACAATTCTCATTGGCAACGGCAACTATTCACACCCGGATCTGTTTGCCAAGTATTTTGAGGCTACGGGCATCACCAAGTACGCGTATCTGCCACCGTTGTTCCCCATGAAGCGCAACGACTGGCCGACGCTGGGCGAGATGATAGTCGCGGGCAAGCGTGTCGTCATGTTTCTTGACTACGAGGCCGACCAGGCCAAGTATCCGTGGTTATTGCAGGAGTTTTCTCAGATGTGGGAGACGCCGTTTGACCCAGAAGACCAAGCATTTCCGTGCACGGTCGACCGGCCGCCGAGTCTTGCCGAGGCCGATGCCAAGGATAGACTGTACCTGGTCAACCACAACCTCAACGTCGAGTACTCGCTGTTTGGGGCCAGTGTGCTTGTGCCCGCTGTCACGCTGCTTAATCAGACTAATAACAACGAGGGCAACGGCAGTTTGGGAATGACGGCGCAAAACTGCCGCTCGCAGTGGGGAGTGGTGCCGAAAGTGCTGAATGTTGACTTTTACAACATTGGCGGCGAGTACAACTCGGGTGCCGTGTTCAAGGTGGCGGCAGCCATGAACAATGTCACTTATAACCGCACGTGTTGTGGAATCGTTCCAAACGCGGCATCGCGAGAGACAGCAGCCACTGGACTGGCAGTGGGTGTTGGGATGGCTGTGTCTATTCTGCTGGCAGAGCTTTTGTAATGAGTGCTTGGACGGCAAATGTTATTTGTTCGACATACCTGTTTTGTACTTTATGTGTGGGTCAAGTTACATTGAAATCTACAATCAAATACAATTTACACCATACTTTTAATGCATAATCTAATCAATGTGTAAGGATAGGTTCAAGATGGGCAATCTATATAGTCTTTTTGAGTTTGTCGTTTTGGTGCATAGTAAGAATTGTGGCGTAGCCGCGATTTACGCCACATATCAGCCACAGTTAGTCGCCCAGCATTTATTGTTGTTTTAAAAAGAGACAAACAAGCTGCGACATTAGCGCGAATTTTGTCTTTCAACAACAGAACATTCTCTTCTCTTCTATTGCGCGCGACGACTGTTAATTTTCAGACACTGACAAAGGCCACTACGTCTATTTTTGGTCTTATTTCCTTTTCTTGGTTTCTATAGCAACTCGGAATTTTGCAGCAAAAGCAAAGAGCAAGATAACATTGAATGCTGGAGAAAAAGGCCAACAACGACGGCAAATAAACCTCGTGTGAATAAAAGGTGGCGGCAAGTTTGAAGAGGGGAAATACGAACTATAAAGACTCAACGCAGCACCTGAGGTTCTTTCCCATTCTTGTATCACTTGGCACCCCTGTGAATAGTCTCATGACTACTTACCTATCCATCACTTCACCATGAGCAAGGTCAACATCCGCACCGGCATTCGTGGCGGCCCATCCAACCTCTCTTCATTCAAGAGCATATTTACAAACATCACCAATAGCATCACTGGCGGCCAATCATCGAAAAACACTGGCGCCACCTCCAGCCATGTGTCCGCGAGCAGCACTCCAAACAGATCCAGCATGACGCCTACATGGGATGCCCAACAGGTGGCCGCGCGTAACAGTAGGGGTGCACGTCCGGGTCGCAACGGTAGGATGCATCGTCCAGAGGGTCAAGGTGCCAGGCAGGAATTAAAGAAGCTTCGCAATCATCCAGCGGCGGCTGGAAAGACAATCGGCGGCAAAGCCTCGCACGTGGCTACACGGCATCGGTAAGCGCAAATGAGTTGTGCGCGCCAGCAAGGAAACTAACAGTGTGTTCACAGAAAAGTGTTGCGTGATCGCATCCACGGAATCAGTAAGTACACAACAAGCCCACGGCGTTGGGATTCTCGCTGACACATCTTGCACACAGCCAAGCCGGACATTAGGTGAGTACATTGCCAAAGAGACATGCGGCACAGACCAACTAATGAATACAGACGTCTGGCGCGCCGAGGCGGCGTTAAGAGAATCAGCGCCGGGATCTACGAGTCGGTCCGCAGCGCAATGAAGACGTATATGACCAATGTATGCACCGCTCTTTGTTTATTCTCGATTCCGTTGCTAATGGTGCTGCAGATCATCCAGGAAGCCGTTGTGCGCTGTGAATACTCCAAACGGAAAACCATTACGGCCATAGACGTGAGCCTCTCTGAATTCTTATTGAATCGGCATAGATGCTAACAGTCATGACAGGTCATTCAATCGCTGCGGCGTCAGGGCAAGACATTGTACGGTTTTGACCCGGACACATATACCTATGTGAACCCGCCATCGCGAAAGCCTATTCGAGGCAAATAGTTTTGCTTTGCTGCATCTTTTTGATGCCTTTTCATTTTGAACGATCTCTTTTGCTATTATTGTTTATATTGTTTATGTTTCTGGTTTTATAATCAAAGTACATTAGTCCTTTTCATGGAATTTGATTGAGTATTTGGGGGGGGATACTTTGCTGCAAAAATTTCTATGAAGGCATCAATGAGATGAGATGGTGAATGTAAGCACGTCAATCAAATTTTAATTGTAAAGGTGAGCACGTCAATCAAATTTTGATTGTGTAACGCGCAGCTAGTGACTTAAATGGGCTACTAATGGCACCACGAGTAATAATATTACGCATTATCTAAGGTTTATAACATAAAGTGCATATCAAAATATCCTCAAGCTAAAACAACAGCAGTCTACTCACGATGACTGCGTCTACCGCTTCTTGCGCGGCACTTCAAAGGCCAAGATGACGTCCTGCAGCACCCGTGAGGCCAGCCGCTCCCGCTGCACAACGGGCTCGTGGAACAAACTAAAACCAACCTTCTTGCTGTTTGCGTGGTGCTTTGAAAACGACACTTGCACGTCTTTGCCGCAGTACACACGTGCCTCCTTGACGGCCGCCCGCAAAACCATGTACCCAAACCCGCTGTTGCGGGCGCTCTTGGCGGTTGTCCACGCGCGAATCACCGCCGTCCCAGGAGGAGTGGCAGCGCGCCTGCGGCGCACATTG
>JACYXV010000735.1:0-11098 GCA_016859225.1 Thielaviopsis cerberus
GTGCAACGGCAGCGGGCTTAGCAGCTTCCGGCTTCTTAGTCTCGGCAGCCTTGACCGGCACGGGGAGCGACCTTTTTTAACCTCTGCAGGCACAGCTGGGGTACTGGACGCAGCTGCCGCAGCGGGGAGCTGGCTTAGGCTCTGGCTTTGGTAGGGGCGGCGGGGTGGGTGCTCTCGCGGCCTTGAGGGCCTCAAGGCGCTGCTTTTCAGAAAGCAGCTCGGCTTCACGCTTTAAGCGCTCCTGTTCCTTTTCCTGCTCCTCGACGATGCGCTGGCGCTCGAGTTCGAGCTCGTGCATTTTAAACACGCGAAGGGCATGTTCGCGCACTCGATTGTGCTCGGCCTTTGCCTTTTCAAGGGCATCGCGGTGGCTGAGCTCGGTGTTTCTCGAGTCGGCAAAGAGATTCGAAATCAGACCGGTTGTGGGAAGGGCGGCAATCTTGTCACGCCCGGGGTTAGCAACAAGGCTGCTACTGGAAATGGTGGACTGCGAGGGAGCCATTTCGGTTGGGCTTCTCTAGCTTGACTGGGGGGATTCGGATCGGGACGGGTTTTGGTAACGAAAATCAGGTCGTCAGGAGGTCCGGGATGGATCCAAAGAATTTTCGCGAGTCTGTTTCTTCTTGGTCGTCGCGATCAAGAAGTTGGTATGAGAATTGCAGCGGCAAGCAGCAAGCCAGAGTTGGTGAGAAAATCACAGGCAGTTTGTGAATGCGGAGAGGACGATCAAACTCTTCAGACGGCGCGGTTCACAGATCTGCGATTGAAAGGCGAAGCAAAAGTGTCAGAAAAGAACCAACGTAAGGCTGCAGGTAGAATTTGAGGTAGAAAAGAAGCTCTGTAAACTCGTACAAAAATATTGCAATATTTATATTATATATTAATCGATAATGAGGCTTGCAGCCGAATAATTCAACAAGATCAAAATAAACAAGCAAATAATCACACAAGCAGTATCACTCACTTCTTCTGGCCCTTGCATATATCGCCAGTCGCAAATCGTTGTACAGCTTTGTAAAAGCCAAAAGTGACGAGTATCTGTTGCCGCGTTCGTTCGCTGTATGCTTGATGCAAGGCTGCTGCAACTTTTTTTTTCGCCCTCCTTTTCCTCAGCCTTGTGCTAATTCAGGAAGGCTTATGGGTCTTCTCAATTGCCAGGAGGGGGGGCCAGCCAACCAATCACTGCGACTGGTGGATTTGTGGGTTGGCATGGCGCTGTCTACACCAAATCAACAACTACATTAGCCCAGTACCAACATTTCACCGCCTATCCTAGCCCGACAAACTGCAAAGCAGATGTTTTGTTTTGCTGCCGCACATCATCCGGTGGCCATCGCTTCAAACAAAACAAGGAAAATCAGCACCTAGGTAATTGATAAATGCACAAAAAATCGAGGTACATCTGCTGACGGAACGGCAAAGCATCAATCAAAGGTCCTAAAGAATTTTTGTACTCATCCTCACGCCACCTTCTTTGACTCTGGCTGGACACAAAGCCGTAAGCCAACAACGTCAGAGCTTGGTCTAGAGCTCTTTTCCTTTTTTAGTCTAATCCGCAGTGGCCAATGGGCCCAAACGGAACTGGAAGCCTGTGAATAGGTACAACCCACCCCCCCCCCCAAAGGCTAGACAGGGCTGGCGCTTCGTTCTCTGTCTCAGAGCCAAGTGCAGGTCTCACGTTCAATGGGTTTGGATGAAGAGTTCGCGACAAATAGCACACTACTGACGGCAAAGCGGCAATGGGAGCAGAAATGAGGTGCTGCGTGAATAACCAGCATCGCCAAAGGTGATTTAATTCATCTAGCGAACAGAAGAGACCCAACTCACATCCAAACAATGGCCACGGGTGGACGAAACAGACCAGAGACGAGCCAGATACTGAAAAAAGAAACGGAACCCTGCTACTTTTGGCGTGTCGGGCAATTTGACAAGTGTTTTATCTTTTGGTGCGTTACAGCTGCGGCTTAATACCACTGCTACTGTTTAGTGGCGGAGAGTTAAGGCTTTGGGTCTTGTATTGCATACCACAGTACATTACATTGCATGCCGCATGCATACACGTATCGTACCCCAAGGTGTTGGTCGTATCAAGGACAGTTTTAGAGTACATTTACAGACACCGTCGTCATCTACGCATAAGATACGTGCGCTATCAAATTGTATCTCACAAAGAGACATGTAAAAGGCAATACTCGTATGCATCACAACAGGCGAGACGGGTAGACAAAGACTACAATGAAGGCTGGCCTGGCATCTGGCCAACATTGAGCCACCAGACTCCACGGCCAAGCGGACTGAGAGCTCAACCTCAACCTCAAAGCTGCATATCGGTTTACACCCTGGTCAGGCCAGGCACACAACCCCTCATCTACACAGCCATTCGCAAGGACGAAATAGAAGAAACATAGAAGGCTACGTTTACGTCCAAGAAGTAACGACCACCGTGCGTGCTTCGGCATGGGCAGGCCTTGGCTTTGCACGTCACAAGAAGATAACGGTCACAAAGCCAAAAGAATGACAAGTGGAAAAGAGTCAAAGAGAATGGAGAAAAGAAAAACAAGAGTCCGAGGGTTCAGGGGCTTTGCTGAAAGCGCCGGCGTTACTTTTTTTACACATTCCATCATTTTACCTGCGTCTTCAAACAGATGGACACAGACGGGTGGCCTTGACCTACGCTGTGGCGTAACAAGGAGCATCGAGACAAGCTTCGGGCATATACAAAGACTTTGTCATGGAATCACAGTCAAGAAGTCTTTGTGTGCATACGAAAATGCACCGTGCTACTGACATCAAGGCGCACGTAGTGTCGTACTATAAGCCGAGGAATTAAGCAAGGACACGCAAAGAAGCTGGCGGAGGTTTTCCCTGTCTTTATTGGCGCTGAGTCGAATCCTGTGAAAGCTAATGGACCCCTATAACACGTCGAAAATAAAGCACAGAAATAGAAATCCCCAATATAACAATACAAGACGGGCAAGGTATGTACAGGTTATAAAACAGATACAGCACAACGCTATGCTACGCTACGCTACAAAAGCAACCAGGGAACCTAAACACTAGCCTTTCTTCACTTGAATGTCATAATGGTGACGGCAATAATCTGTCGGGCAACTCGCTCCTCTTGCTAGTTATTTGACCAGCATTTAAAACAGCCCAGCCTACAAGATACATGGAAGAATCAAAAGCAAGACGACAAAAAAAAGGATTAAATCCTGGACAACGTCCACACCAGGACGAGTGGGAGAAGCGAACAGTGAAAACAGCCCCGAAAGAAAAGGCTGGATTTGGGACGCAGCTGGCAAACTGCTGCTAGAGCTTGCATCAATGACTGGCTGACGTCGGCGGCGCGGCACAACCCAGCCTCTGCGGTATTGGTCCGTTAATATATGTCAGGCTGCTCACTCGTCTTGGCTCTATGCTCTAACACGCTCTAACCAATACGCCAATTCTCATGTGCCGCATATTGCTTACCTTTAAACAACATCTGCTACCCTAAAGCCCCATTCGCATAAAGTTGTCGGGCTTCCACTAGCTTTCCATTCCTTGTTCTATCAGCTGAGAGCCCTTTTTTTTCTTCTCTTTTTGCTACTTTGCTGTCCTTTTCAGGCCAGTGGATGAACCTGTGAATATTTTGTCTGACTCTATTTCTGGTGACAATGGAGATTGGGCAAAGGGAGTCAAGGGCTTTTGTTTTGTGTTTTAGGTCGTTGGGGCTCGGGCCAAGTCAGGGATTAGGCCGTCCGTCCCACCCAAGGGCCGCCATTGCTACGCTATAAGTGTTTGACGACAGGGCTATCAATCAAAACGAGAGCTAATTGAGCCCATCCTGAGAGGCCCAGGTCCCCTGTATCATAGTATTGAGAGCCCAGTAGAAAGAGCTAGGAGAAGCTTAACCCCAACCCGAACAGTGGCCCATTTTATGGCATGCGAAGAAAGTATTGAAACGTGATGAATCCTAGGCCTAGACGGAAAGTACCTGATATTCCAGAGGGTTCTACACCCATATAAGGGTACGCGGCTCTTGCTTTTATTTGCGGTCCAAGTATCCAACAAATACAACGCAATAGCTACGCTCCTTCCACACGAAATGTTGGCTGTTTGGTGGCTTTGATCGTAAAGTACTCAGCTCTTACCTCACTTTCATTCGCTGGGCTGAGCTGGGCTGAAAGGATACTTTGCACTTTCCCTGGTCCGTACATAGTGGGGTTGTTTGACAAGGAATCCCCACAGCGAAAATGCATCGTGTTTTGTTTCGTAACGGATACATAGAGCGTGCATATGAGTAAGTGGTACTTGGTGACCTCGTTGTTTAACAATGGAAATATGCACATGTGTACATTTATTTCTAGGTCGCTATGAATTGCTAGGTAGATTAGAGCTTGGATTTTTTGTGAATCAAATCCTTTTTCTTTATTTTTCATTCTAATTTCTTGCCGCTGACATTGGTGGTACTTGGGTGAAGATATGCAAGCTCTAGCTCGTTCTCTCTGCCGTCGTGGCGTGTGTTAATTACGTAGGCCAAAGTTTTCACAGCCCAGTAAACAAACAGCGGCCATGTTGGGAGGCACAAGCCGAGATAAAAGTCCGCTCCCGCCGCGACTTTTCCGAGTGTTCACGAAGCAGAGTCAAGGACTGGAACACAAGACAATATTGGTACTTGGCAGTGTTTTGTGTTATTGTACTTGGGACCTTTGGATTTCACCACTGGAACAAGGTGAGGGCTTTGGAGAGCAGTAGCTAGATAAGGGAAGGGCCCGAAAAGACCTACCAAGCTCTCGATATTTGTAAGAAGCGTGCATGGCGCATAGTTGTTGGCTGCATATCGAGCAGCATCACATAGTGAAGTACATTGTATTTAGCGCTAAATCTGGGCTGGCGCGGGGAAGGAGGAAGCTTAGGATAGTAGCTCCAGCCACCCGCGAGGTGCTATCACCGCAGGGCTCGTCGGCGTTCCTCGAGTCGGAACGGCAAATTCTAACGCCCCGTAGGCGTGATACTTGTGGCGAGATGGTACGTCATTTCAACAGCTCCTTTATCGCCATTGGATGCCGATGTTGGGCGGGTTTCAGTGGTGTTGGTGAAGTGAAAAAAAAAAAAATAAAATAAAAAAATAAAAAAATAAAAAAAATACCGTGATTAGCGGGCACCTGCACTTTGGAAGTGAGACCGCCAGAACCTTGCCCCTTCCTTTCTGACGGCCGCTAAGTTTCTTAGCTTAGCTTAGCTTTGGCAACTGCGTTGCCTGCAACCTGCACCTGCACCTGCACCTGGCGCCATTGCATTGCGTTCGTTTGCCTTTGCCTTTCTTTTGGGTACGTACCCTGGGCTCTTCGTTCCTTCCCTTGTTCTTCCAATTCAACCCACTTTCACTAGCCCACCTTCCCAAGCTTTGGCCTGTTCAGTCTCCCAAGTTTCCACTTCCTGTTGCGCGCCTGCCTTGCCTGATTGCTTCATAAAGTCTTGGACCTCCCGCTCTACTCGCTCTGCCAAAATCTTCCTCCTCTTCCTCTTCTTTTCTTCTTCTCTTCATCCCCTTCCTTTATTTTTTTGCTTGTTGCTCCTAACCAAAGCTTCAAAGCATTTCCATCATACATCTCATCGACAGCTGGCCTCTCAACTACAGTGTACTTGATAGCTGCCAGTTTGTCATCCTCCCTTTATAACTCAAATTCACTTCTATTACTTCTTTTACTACGATCACGATATTATTTAGTATTATTATTTCCTGCTGTCTTTCTCTCAGGTGTTTATCTGCCTCCAACGACGAACCTTCTCAACCAAACTCAACCAATACCATACCACCGCATAACCACATAACAAACCAACCCAGATCCGCTTGGTCCTCAGCGACTGCAAAACCTCTCTCTTCGATTTACCCATCGGTATCACAAGCTCGTATACCGCAATTAACCCAACCACGCCGCTATCGACTTCCGGCACTCACGGACCGCACTCCAATCCGGCTTTGACCTCCCGTCTTGAGCCAAATCAACACCACTACAGACAATCCCAACCTTTGCCTTCTGAGAGCGCTTCAACCCGCACCCGCAATTGAATTGCCCAAGTGTGCGCTGTTTGTTCGCTCCTTAGATACGCAAACTTTGTATTGTCGATCCGGCTGTTCGACCGAGTTGCATTGAAAAATATCAGATCGGAGCAATCGAGCGCCTCGGCGAGGTCTCTTTCTTCCTCTCATTTCCGCAGTCTCTGCCCAATTCCCTTTTTATCCAAACTTCTTTTATTCTTAGCCCAGCGTTGACGCTACCTGCTTCTCGCTTGCTACCTAATTCTATTTACACCACTGCCAGCTTTACGCATTTATCTGTCATTATCTATACAAACCGCTATAATGGACCCCAACCAGCCCCAGCGTCCCAACGGCATCCCGCCGCCTACTGGTCGTCGCCTGCACATTGCTCACAGACGCAGCCCGTCTGAAATGACCCCGCTCGTCAGTGTTCTCACTTCTCCTGGTTGTAAGTTTTCTTGCTTGTCCATGATGTACTCCAAAGCAACGTCCTAACAACTTGTTCTCTTTATAGTGGATCAAGCTGCTCTTCAGCAGCAGATTGATCTGCTCCAGCAGCAGCAGCAGCAGTTGCAGAACACCCAGAATCAGTTTTTGATGCTGCAGCAACAGCATGCTGCTGGTATGGCCCTGCCCCAGATGGGCGGTGCCATGGGAGTTCCTGGTGCTTTCCAGTTCCCTGTCCCCGTTCAACAGCCCATGGGCATGAACCCCCAGGGCGGCACCCACCGTCGTACTCCCTCAGCCGCCCAAAGCATCAACCTGAATGGCCCTCCCCCTGCGCCTTCGGCTGGTACTAACGGTGGTGATAACAACGGCCACAGCGGAGGCCACTCTGCTGGTCGTGGTGGCAGCCGCGGCGGTGGTCACCAAAGAAGACACTCTCTGGCCCTGGTCGACGCTCGCAAGGCCGCCGAGGCTGCTCAGCAGAAGCGTTCTACTAGCGGTTTCCAGTTCCCCGCCGCCCTGCTGGCCCCAACGATGAGACCACGAGCAACGCTTCGTCCGAGGCTACGCACCAGTCCTTCAACTCAGGTCGCCCTTCGCGCGGCGGCCACGGCCGTAGCCAGAGTGTCGCTGTTGGCTCTCGTGGTGGCATGAACAACGGCCGTCCCCCTTCGGAGGGTGGCCGCAGTGGCCATGGCCGTACCCCCTCGCGCAACTTTGAGGGTAACTGGCGCCAGAACCAGGGCCAGGACAATGCTGTCTCTCCTCAGCAGCAGCAGCAGCCCCAGCCCGGCAACAACTCTCAGGGTGGCTTCCAGCCTGGTCACCGTTCGCGTGGTTCTTTGAGCCAGCAGTCGGTTTCCTCGATTGGCTCCTTCCAGTACCCTAGCCAGCCAATGATGCCCATGGCTAACCAGATGATGATTCCCAACATGCCTATGGGTGCTATGGGCCTCAACGCCATGCAGATTACTCAGCTGCAGGCTCTGCAGGCCGCTCAGGCCCAGGCTCAGGGTCAGATGGTTAACCCCATGGTTGGTCTGCAGGCTAGCCAGCATGCCCCCGCTATGATGGGCAATCAGCAGCAATCGCAGGGTGGCAACAATGCCCAGCGCAAGACGTTGTTTACTCCTTACCTTCCCCAGGCCACTCTGCCGGCTCTTTTGAACAATGGCCAGCTTGTTGCTGGTGTCCTTCGTGTCAACAAGAAGAACCGTAGTGATGCCTACGTCACTACCCAGGATGGTCTGCTTGATGCCGACATTTTCATCTGTGGTTCCAAAGACCGTAACCGTGCTCTCGAGGGCGATTTGGTTGCTATTGAGCTTCTGGACGTCGATGAGGTCTGGTCGCAGAAGCGCGAAAAGGAAGAGAAGAAGAAGCGCAAGGACAACAATGAGTCGCGCAATGATGGCCCTTCTACCGACGGTGCTATTCGCCGCCGTGGTTCTCTGCGTGAGCGTCCTACTCAGAAGAAGAATGACGATGTTGAGGTTGAGGGTCAGTCCCTGCTCCTGGTTGAGGAGGAGGAGATTAACGATGAGCAGAAGCCTCTGTACGCTGGCCACGTTGTTGCTGTCATTGACCGCATGAGTGGACAGATGTTCTCTGGTACTCTTGGCCTGTTGCGTCCCAGCAGCCAGGCTACCAAGGAGAAGCAGGAGGCTGAGCGCGCTGCTCGTGATGGCGGCAACTCGCGCCCCAACACGACTGAAAAGCCCAAGATTGTGTGGTTCAAGCCTACTGACAAGCGTGTTCCCCTGATTGCTATTCCTACCGAGCAAGCTCCTCGCGACTTTGTCGAGAACCACGCTTCGTACGCTGATAGAATCTTTGTTGCCTCCATCAAGCGCTGGCCCATCACCTCCCTGCACCCCTTTGGTACTCTGGTTGAGCAGCTCGGCAAGATGGGTGACGTCAAGGTTGAGACTGATGCTCTTTTGCGCGACAACAACTTTGCTAGCGATGAGTTCTCGGATGCCGTTGTCCGCAGCGTTGGCTTGCAGGACTGGAGTCTTGAAAAGGAGCCTGAGACGGAGCTTTCGGCCCGTCGCGACTTCCGCGAGGAAAAGGTCTTTACCATTGACTTTGGTGGCACGATGGAGCTAGGAAACGCTGTCCACATTAACCGCTCGTCTGATGGCGAGATGGAGATTGGTGTTCACGTTCCCGATGTCACTCACTTTGTCAAGCCTGGCTCTCTGGTTGACCGTGAGGCCCGGAAGCGTGGCACCGCTGTTCACCTGCTGAACCGTGCCTGCCCTCTCCTTCCTCACAAGCTGTGGGCCGACGTTTGCGCTCTGAAGCCTAGCGAGGACCGCCTGACTTTCAGTGTGGTCTTTACCGTCAACTCTGTCACTGGAGTCATTGACGAGAGCAAGACGTGGGCCGGCAAGGCCATCATCAAGAGCACTAGCACCATTAGCCTGAGTGGCATTGATGCTATCCTTAGCGGCAAAAACGATGCCGCTGGCCCCGTTCCCCCAAGCGACATTTGCCTGCTCAATGCCGTGGTGGAGAAGTTCAAGGAAAAGCGTCTTGGCGGTGGTAGCGACCCTATTGCTCCTCTACGCCTACTCTCGCAGTTGGACGACGAGAACATGCCGGTTCGCACCAACCTATTCGAGACTTCGGCCGCCACTGAGCTTCTAGAGGAGCTGACTCACACTGTCAATGGCTTTGTTGCGCAGAAGCTGCTGACCAACCTACCCGACAAGGCCTTGCTGCGTCGCCACCTTTCTCCCAGCCCGCGTCGTCTGCAGACGTTTGTTGACCGCATGACTGCTCTGGGCTTTGATATGGATGCCTCGAGCAGCGGTAAGCTCCAGAACAGCCTGTTCAAGGTTGACGATGACAATGTCCGCAAGGGTATGGAGACGCTGCTGTCCAAGACGATGCAGCGTGCCAAGTACTTTATTGCTAGCAAGACTCCCCAGGAGCTGTGGCCTCACTACGCTCTGAACCTTCCGGTGTACACGCACTTTATGCGTCCTACTCACCGCTTTGCTGACATTATTGTTCACCGCCAGTTTGCGGCGGTGCTGTCTGGCAGCGAGTACACTGAGGACATTGAGCAGCTGGTCAAGACGGTTGATCTGTACAATGTCAAGGAGGAGTCCGCGCAGAACGCCCAGGAACAGAGCGTGCACATAGAGTCGTGCCGCGCCATGGACAAGGAGCGCGTGGCAATTGACGGTGACATGATTGTCGAGGGCATTGTTGTCTGCGTTTATGAATCGGCGTTTGATGTGTTGATTCCGCAGTGGGGCTTTGAGAAGCGGGTGCACTGCGACCAGTTGCCTCTTAAAAAGGCCGAGTTCCGCAAGGAGAAGCGCGTTTTGGAGCTTTACTGGGAAAAGGGTGTTCCTAGCTCTGCCTATGTTCCCGAGGATGAGCGGCCCAAGGCCATGGCTTCGCAGCGTGTATCAAACGCAATTGCTGCTGCGCGTCAAGCCGAGGAGGCTGAGCGTGTCAAGAAGGAGCGCGAGGAGGCGGCGCGCAAACAGACGGAGACTGGCACAATGTCAACTGATGATGTTGACGCGCTGTTTGACGATGAGGACGATAATGCTTCGGACCTTAACGAGTCTATGGCTGGTGTGTCTCTGTCTGTTGACCGGTCTACGCAGAGCGTTCCGGGCTCGCCCAAGGGCGGTGCTCCGGCTGGCATGCACCGTACTCGGTCAGACAGCAAGGTGCTGATGACTGAAACCCACGAGAGCCTGAAGGCCAAGTACAGCAAGCTGTTTAAGTTGCGCGAGGAGGATGGCGAGTTCATCCAGGACATTACCGAGATGACGCGGATTCCTGTGATTCTGAAGACGGATCTGAGCAAGAGCCCTCCGTAAGTTTTCTTTACTTGTTCCATGTTTTACTGATGACGTATTGATTGGGGTTGTGTTGCTAACTTTTTACAAATCTAGTTGCCTGACGATCCGCTCGCTGAACCCTTATGCTCTGTAATGCAGAGGCCGGAATGGTGTCTTAGTGTAAGAGTATGATGATTGTAGCAAGCAAGCCGAGACGGACGAGGAAAATATAGTGTATGTGCAAGGGCTTTGGTTTTCTTTTGGAAGGGGAGATTAAAGTTTAATAGCATGTTTGTTTACGATTGCTTGGGTGAGGGGTGATATCAGTAGTGAGTGAAAGTTCATGATGAATAAGAGAATGTGATTAGGAAGAGGATTGGAGATGGAGATGAACAGGGTTTCCAGGTAGGCCCAAGGCCCAAGGTAGAGAACAAACATGACCGGAAGGTTGTTGGGCCATTTCTTTTTAAGCTTTAGCTTTGACGTTTGATTTCAGAACAGGCTTCATAGCTTAGTTTGGGCTTGATTTAGGTTTAAGCATAGAGGTTTAAGCACAGGCCCATTGTTGAGTTGAGGCGGGTCAGTCAGTGAGGGCTCAAGCGAGACGTCTTGATACTGGTTTCAAGCAGGGGGGGGGGGTTGAGAGAGAGGTGGGTGAGTGAGGGAGGACGGAGTGAGAGGATAGTTAGAGAGTGAGGAAGAGTGGGAGGGTAACTAAACTAGGGAGTGAGCTAGATGAGGGTAACTAGGGAGTGAGCGAGATGAGGGTAACTAGGGAGTGAGCGAGATGAGGGTAACTAGGGAGTGAGCGAGA
>JACYXV010000736.1:0-11083 GCA_016859225.1 Thielaviopsis cerberus
TACGAGCCTCTTCCTCAAGACGTTTCTTTTCAGCCTCTTCGCGCTCCTTGGCCTCACGAGCAATACGGGCATCCTCAGCCTCTTTCTCACGGCGGCGGCGTTCAGCCTCCCTTTCCTCTTCCATGGCACGCTTCTTGGCAGCGGCCTCGGCAGCGGCAGCAATCTCGGCCTCAGCAGTGGCTTCTTCGTCGGCACGACGCTTCTCTTGAGCCCTGGCACGACGCTCTTCGAGGCGCTTCTTTTCATCCTGAGAATCGCGCTTAGCCGCGAGATCCTCAGAGTCAAGACGACGCTTTTTCTCTGATACGTCAGCCTTGGACTCTTGGTCCTTTCGAGCGCGGTACTGGTCGCCAGTCGAAGCGTCCTTCATCTCAACATCACTGTCAACAGCTGACAATGAGGTTCTAGACTGCGAGCGATCATGCTTAACAGCATTGGAATTGCTGAGTTTTTTGGCCTTGAGGGCATCTTTTAAAGTACCCTTGGACAAATCACGCGTAGTAGCAGCCTCACGTTCACGGGTTTCTTTGAGGATTTTGGCCGCCTTGGCAGTTGGAGGATCGCGAGAAAGGATACCAGTTTTGGGAAGACGAGGCTCATGGCCATCTTCTGCAGATGCATTTCCAGTTTCAGCTCTCTCAAGCTTCTTTCGGCGTTGCTCCTTGGTCATCTCGGCCTCGATCCGACGGCGCTTGGTGTTAGGAGGTTCTTGATCTTCCTTGTCTATGCCAGAACGACGGGGAGGGGGAGAAGTGCTAGTGCGGTGGCGCTTGCTCATTTGGATGGCATCGGCGGACCCTTCATCGCGCTTAATGGCCTTGGTGCGATTGTGATATTTCTCAGAGGGAACGTCAGCCTTGGCAGTACGGATAGGCACGTGGTCATCACGCTCACGAGGGCTAGACGGCTGGTTTGGAGGGAGCGATGACGATGCATTAGACGCCATGCTAGCGCGACGCTGCTTTTCGTGCTCAGCAGTAAGCTCGCCCTTCGACATAAGTTTGCGGCGGGGCTTCACTGTTTCACCCTCTGAAGATGCAGCAGCATCGGCCTCAACGGTTCGCTTCGCCTTCTTCTTCTGAATGACAGGCGACATTTCGCGGTCCGAGGCAAGAACAGTAGACTTTGCATTGTCTATATCACGCTCTTTGTCCTTTTTCTTGATCTTGGTAGTAGCGACAGTGGCAGTATTTGAAAGGAGAGAGCCACGCTTGGATAACGTCGGATCATCGCTGAAATCAGCAGATGAGGCGCGCTTCTTTTCCTTGAGCTCACTCAGCTTTTTAAGCTCACGTGGTTCCCTGTCCCTGGATTCCTGGTCCTTGGACACAGAGCTGGAAATCACAGGCTTGGAAATTGCCTTTTTCTTGGGGATATCAGAGTCACGCAAGCTAGGGCTAGTAGCTCGTTTAGCCAGGGCAGACTTGGCCGACATGGAATGGGCTGTAGTATCACGCTCGCGGGGTTCGCGGTCGGTAGCCGACAATGGTTGGGTATCGCGGTCGCGGCGATCCTGTTCAAGGAGCCACAAATTATGCTCACGGTCAGCAATCTTGGCCTTGTCAGGGTTTTTACGACGATATTCGTCGTAAGCCTTCTTCAAAAGTTCCTCCTCTTCTTTGCAATTGACACCCTTGCGTTCGCGTGCAAGCTCGTAGTAAGTCATTCCTTTGAAGCGGCGAGTCGGGTCAAAGGTAGACTGTTCGAGCAAAAGTTTGAGAACTTTGATGTTTTCCTGGCCGATAGCAGCAAGAATAGGGGTAGCAGTATCAGATGAACCTGTTTTGATTGGGGCCGGATCAGGGTCTGCGCCGCCCAGGGCAAGCAACAGTTCCATGACAACTTCGTGGCCACCACGAGCAGCTGCTGTCATGGCTTCAGGGTAGTTGAAGTCGAGACGAACCTCTAAAAGATGGGTAACAGTTTCATAATCACCACGGCCACAAGCAGAACGTAGAGTTTTATCATCCATATTCATATATAGAAGATGATTGCTGGTTTTGGTGGCGCGAGCAGTTCCTGCACGACGATGGCTGGCAGCTGAACCAAAAAGAGCAGCTGACGACGGGCTATCGGGGGCTCTGCTGCTGCGAGAATGATCGTGTTCGGTGGGGTTATGGTTATTATCTTCCGAAGTATCAGCAGCCTCGTCAGCTTCGCGGGGACCTTCTGTGGGGTGGCGAAATTCAACCCTAGCTTTTTCTAATAGGGCACGAATTTCGGGACCCGTGTCTGTGTCATTATCAACACGTGCCAGAGGTTCTTCCCCGTTACAATTAGCCTTGCGGGGGTTTACACCTGCCTTGAGAAGCAGGCGCACAACGCCCACGTGACCATTGTCCACGGCATCGAGAAGCGGAGTCTCCTTATCATAATTTATGCAGTGTTTGTTGCAACCAGCCCGCAATAGAAGATCAACAATCTCTTCGGATCCGTGGAGTGCAGCAATCTGCAGGGGGGTATTTCCAGCATAGTCGGCAACATTGAGGTCTTCGGGGCGCTCAGCAAGACGTTGCTTGGCGATTTCGTATTCGCCTTTTGCGCAAGCGCGAGCAAGAAGAGTTTGGCCATGAGCATCAAGATGCTTCTTGCTCGGGCCCTTGCCAACCGGTGAGTCGACGCGTTCGGCGATACCGCGGGGAATAGTTGCAGAGTGTCGGCCAGGGTGTGGGCTGCCGCTGGCAGATGATTCGTCGGAATTATATTCTAACGCGTGGATGGGCGTGGGCGTCTTCCGTTTCTTGTTGAGAGCGATTCCATTTGTTGAGGCACTGCGACGATGTGACAGCGATTTAGGCATAGGCGAAATAGATCGTGTTGCAGTGGAGTTGATGTTAGACAGGTCGGACTTGTGCGGTTTGGAATTGCCGTCTTTTGAGTTGCGCAATGCGCCCAAGGGTCCATGATCCGATATTCTGGGGCGTCGGGCCTTGCGAGACAAATCTCCTTCGTCGTCTGATTCAATCTTGATGAGCTTTCTCTTATGCAAAGCCACCTTGTCGGAGCCAGCCTTGTCGGCAAATGTCGTCAAAGTCTTTATGGGCTTCTCCTTGATGGAAGGCTTGAGAGCAACTTCTGATTCAGAGTCAGATATCGTATGGATTATTGGCCCAGGCGCTGCAGCACTCGACTGACTACGGCGCTTTGTTGGTGGCGGGGATGTTGACTGGGTTGCTGCATGAGACTGGATTCCGTTGCTATTGTGCCCGTTGGGGCGCTGACTAAGTGGTTTTTCTATGCGCTTGACCGGCTTCTTGTGTGACAAAACACCATGAGTAATACGAGACGGTTCAGGGTTAGAGGTGGTGGCTGTGTTGGCAGTTGTTGAACCGATAGAAGTTGAGGTTTTCGTAGCAGAAGACAAAGCTAATGATGAGTTTTTGTGTGGAAGTTTTAGCGGTGGTAGTATAGCGGGACCTTGGGAATCGGAAGCTGTGTCGTCGTCCTTTTCGCGTTCGTGCTTGACTTTTCGAGCCTTGGACGGCGAGTAGCCGTCTTTGCCCGGAAGGACAACCGTCTCGGCGTTGGAGGCATCACTAGTCGCTGCATCGTCGTCGCGGTCTCGATCTCGGGTGGATGAAGAAGCAGTGGAGCGGTCTCGTTCCCGCTCGCGGCCACGTTCCCGTTCACGGTCGCGATCGTGGTCTCGAAGGTCGGTATCGGGGACGCCACGCTGGTCTCGAGGTTTGGCCGGGTCTCTTCTTTGAGGTGAAACTCTCATGGACGAATGGCGCATATGGTGTTGGTCGTCACCGGGTCTCCGCTTGTATAAGGTGTTTGGGCTGGTCGAAGAGTCACGCTTCGCTTTGGAAGAGTGCGCATCCATGATGCCGTCTAGTAGGAGGACCAGCAATCCACGTGAACCATCCTCAGAGAGGATAGCAAAAAGACTTGGTGGCTTTGGGTTCACTGCATGGTTAGCTACATGATGACAGAGGGCTTGCGCATCATACCACGACTCTCTAGGATAAGATGAATGCTAAATATAAAGATGGAAAAAACAATGATGCAGAACCAAGATGGCACCTTGAAAATACAGAGCAAGAACTTATGGCCAGCAGGCTGAACGGAAGTGGTTTGTATATCAAGTCTTCTACAAGGTCAAAAGCAACAGCAAGCAAACACGCTTGTTATTGTTTTCGCTTGCTTGACTACGGACCAGGCTTTTTGGAGAAAAAAAAAAACAATCATATCACAAGACTCGGGCAGCCGTGCAAAACGGCAAGTCTCGAATGTTTTCAAACAGTACGGCGTAGCGATGCTTACAGTAAATACCATAGCATAGCACAAAATGAAGAGTAAACAAGCAGTAGAGACGTAGTAGAAAGGCAGTGGGCAAACAAATGTAGCTGTGGTAAAACAGAACTTGGAGAGAGTACTAACATTAAGCTGAGCAAAATTTGATGATTTGAAACGAACCGAGGAAAAGATCTCGAGGGAAAAAGCCGGATAAGAGGGAATCAAGAAAACAACGGGTCGATACGTTGGGATAAAGTAGCCGGTGTAAATACGTGTCGTCAATTACGATTTATAAATGTCGTCGTGATGGGTAGAAAGTTAAAGAAAAAAAAAATGAATGGAATTTGATTACAAGCGATGCGCTGACACGCTCCGAAAATGCCGGCAAGATAAAAAAAAATTAAGAATGAAGACACGGAGAGAAATATACAGATAACAGTATCGTCAAAGGCGGCGCGCGTGGTTTAAAGGTTCGAGTGATGACAGCAGTCGTTGGAGTAATTGAAACAAAAAGTGGCGATGAATGGCGATGATTGATAGCGTTGTGGATGGTGTTGAAGGGTGGTAAAATGGATGAAATTGATGAAAAGAAGAAAGAAAGGCAAAAAGGAAGGCAAGACAAGGCTAGCTAGCATTGTGGTATGGCACCTAATACTCAGACCTCTATAGAGAGCTTAGTCTCCTAGGCAAGATGGGGTCTGTGATTGGCCTATATAGTTTAGCCATTGCTTAACCGAGCTCCAGGTATCAAAGCAATCACCAGTTAAAGAAGTTGGCCTGGCTGTCTGCCTGGAACAAGCGTAGACGAGTTTTTCCTTTCTCATTTGTTTTTACTTGGTTTGCTTTCAAAGACATGAACCATCAGAGACTCGTCATGCTGCTACGGCGAGTCGCGATATCAACACGATGCTTGTTTTGCTTTCGTGGGCTTTACCGTGAGCTGGCGCCATCGAAACGTGACCTTTTTTCGCCATTTCCGTCGACAGGCCCGTCGCTCTACAAAACGAGAACGATCAATAGCGGCCTAGGCGTGAATGCGTCAAAAAACCGACTCGGCTCGATTCGATGAAGGCCATGAAACCAAAAACAAGATGAGCCGCAAACGAACAATCCGTTCATTCTGATTTCAATCCTTCGTCAATTCCTGGACAGCACTTTCTCTCCGACTCAACGGCATATCGATACGACAAACTGGGCGGAGTGAAATGCAAGGCAAAAAAAGACGAGCAGAAAAAGAAGCAATGATTGATCCTTCAGGACAGCCTGTTTGATGCAGGGCAAATGGGAAGAAAATGTCGTTTCCCTGTTTTTTTGTTTTTTTTTTTTTTTGGTGTCTTAACTGCCGTGGAAATTAATCAAGACGCGCTAGAAGCAAACTGAAAGGTGTACATGGCCGGCAGTCCTTTATGCCTCGACCGCTGGCTGTAGTTTGTTGTTGGTCGCGATGCGGATATCCTGATTCAAGGCGAGGTCGCAGCGTGTTTCTCATGTCACGCCGTGTTTGCTTCTTTAAATAACGCACCCAGTGGTACTAGAGCGTGTCCTGCATCCGCACACTTCAGCCAAGTTAGTACCATCCGCCTAGACTGCACGTCGTCCTCGATAATCTCCCCCTCGCGTAGGCTCCAGTTTTTCCCTATTCTTTTGTTTTCCTTTTGCCTTTTTTTTCGCTATTGACCTCAACACCTGAGTCTGCACATTACCACTCAGTCTGAGATGAGTTTCGCCGTGCAAGCTATTGATGGGTAAAGGCTTGTCTGAAATTCTCCGTCCGCGACCTCTCCATTCTCGCATTGGGCCCCTCAAGAGTAGTCCCATATAGTGGAATGTTGAATTAGCCATCAAACTGTTTTTACACCTGCCATAATCCAACCAGCGCGTTTCAATACAGCCCCTGCTTCGTAACTGTGCGTCACGTGCTTTAACGGGGTGAGTGAAGTCACGTGTACTATTAACCCCCGTTTCATGTAACCCTATGGTAAATTTTTGCTGACTTGCGATTAATAAACTCATTAAAAACCCAATATATTAACCTCAAGCTAGTCAACAACAGTAGAGAACAGACGACAGAAATCTTAGTAGAGGACCAATGTAGGCGCAGATAAATAACAGGCTACAAACAATAACACCACTTTTAGAAAATATAGGGAACCATGTTCCAGCGGCCCGCCACGCTCTCCTTTCCAAACTTGCCCTCATACCACAGCTTTGTGCTACGCGCCGTCACGCCGAGGTTGGCGACGGTAAAGAAGAGCGCACACAGCATCGTCTTGTTGAACGGAGTGCCCGACGGCGCAGACATCATTGAGATGCATATGAAGATGACGCACTCACAAAAGTAGTGCGGGCATACAAAGTACTTGAACAGGCCGGCGGTAGGCAGCGTGTACTTTTTAAGACTGGCCAGGTGCTTGTGACTATGAAACTGGCCATATGAAGAGGCTATGAAGATGGAGAACACAATGGCGATGCGCAGCAGGTCAGGGTCATGGGGGACGTTGGGCGAAAGAAGAGTGGCTGACGAGTGTTAGCTTGTGAGATGCAAGAAGAGGGAAACGACTTACCAGCTCCCTCGATCCACACCGAGACACTGTAGCAAGAGTAAAAGATGAACGTAAGCACCCAGTGCATAACCAGCATGTACGAGTTTGGCGACGCCTTTAGCACGAAAACACATTCATACAGTCTGCGGATGCCCTGGATCGCAGCCATTCCCATGGCCATCAGAATCCGTTCCAGCGGCACCGCGGGAGGCTCAGAGAGGTCATGTGGATAGATAATAGACGGCTTCAGCTCCCACTGGGCCATGGCACGCATGATGGAGCCACCAGTAAAGTACTGCGAGATCCAAAACACGTTGGCGACAGTCAGGAATAAGTAAAAGTGCGAAAACCACGAGTGCGGCACCTGAATCAGCAGGCCGGTGTACTTGAGAAAGGAGTGAAATACGGACAGAGCGCCCGTTATTTCATTGTTCTTGGTTGGCTGCGGGCTCTGCGCAGCGTCCTTGGCCGTGGCAGACTTGACGGGCGATGCCTGGCGCGCGCCGTAGCACATTAGCTGGTCACGAAAGCTCTGTGGGGCCGCATCGTTGGCAATGGCGCCGGCGCCAATGATGATATAGATAAGCTGTGACCACTCTGAGGGTCGGATGGCAGTGAGAAAGGTGAGTGCCGTGTCCATGGTGTAAAGGTTAGGACGGGCACTTGCCAGGTGGTTATGAACAAACGAAATATGGGAAAAGATGGGCTGCAAAGCTTTTGCTGATAGAGCAAAGACTATGGAGAGGGTGGTTATGCGCGAGAGTGTAAAGACTGTAGGAGAAGAGGAAGCCATGGTGAAAGAAGAGGAGGAGACCCGCGTCTCTTTATACAAAGACGTCGAGCCTGTAGACCTAGCAAATAGAGCGCCGTTGTAGAAGCCAGAGAGAAGTCCAACAGAAGACGGGAAGCATGACGTGACAACACCAGAATAAGCGCACGTCCGCCTACAGGTTCCAAAACACACCTGCAGATGTGTGTGTAGTTGTGTGTTGAAGTGGTAAGGTAGGCAAACATGTGTCCTGCAAAAGGCCCTACGAAGTTTGTTACAGGGTCTGGTAATAACAAATGGCCAGCAGGCCAATCACAAACAACTGTGGGTGGCGGGAAGACCCACTCGGCGGCCCTTTGTGCTCTATTTTTCCTTGGCTTTATTTTGCTTGATTGTTTGACAATGTTTCAATACGCCTTATTTTTACTACAAACGGGATTGCAGGTTTATTGTCATCTTTCGAATCATCATCTCTAGTCCTCGAGCTTCAAACTCTAAATTCCCTTGAGCAGTAAATGCGTGTCTGCCATGGCGTGACAAGGTTGATCAATCAGTTTTGATCCAACGCAAATACGTCACCGCTTTCTCGACACATGGCCCAGCAAATGTCCGGCCTCAGGCCTCAGGCCACCTTCGGAGAATCTCCAGGTTTACAAGTCCGACACAGTGTGTGTCATGGTCTTCAAGTTTTATTGAAAATACAGCTTGGCCGTGTAGCTAACTAATCGGGGCGACACCGACGATAAGATAGCCACACCGACTACAATAGTATTCAAGGCAACGGCACACCGACTACAATAGCATTCAAGGCAACGGCACACCGACTACAATAACATTCAAGGCAACGGCACACCGAAAACGGCAAGAACGACAGCATGTGATAGCAATTACCCCATACGAGAGTTTCCGCTAATGGGACATTTCAACTACAACGATTAATTACGCCAATAGAGAGACGGCAATACAATCTGGTGCGACCAGAAGGTGATGCCCAACTGATTAAATATACACAGTTCAGTGGCGCGACAAGCAGCACAAGCACAAACAACTAAGACGGACTAATTGGGAAATACTTACTACACGATTGAAGGGTTGGATATAGCAGGGAAGGCCTTCACCAATTTAGGAGCCAGCAGTTGAATCTCTCTGGCAATAAAACCACTTGATTTTGAATCTCTTTATTTCAACCAAGACCAAGCCCTTTCATACCGTGCTCCCCTGCCTCGCTTCCGTAAATGTCCTGTTTGTTAGCTTGCTCTCTTTGCTTGTCTCCTGTCAAGGTTTTTGCTGTAAAGCATGGGTGTCATTGTCTGTCCGGGTTCTTTCGTCTGTCGAAATTAAAACTTGGTTCTATTCCCAAAGAAATCATGCAAGATTGTATGTGTAACAAGGGCAAAGTGCAAAGTCCAGGATTAGGGAATGTACAAGACGAGACGGAACGAGCCACGGGAGGATCACAACAACGACATTGGTATCTTGAGCTGTGTAAACATGGATCTGAGACATGAACTTGAATTGTGGTTTATTCTCTACCTAGAATGTAGCGTTACATGGAAGCAGGCCTACAAAAGTCCAGGAGAGCCAGGGCCTATAAAACACGTAGGCCAAGATAGAGAAAGCGCACGCGGAGACCAGGGTAGGAAAACGCGGTAGAAGAAGAATAGAATCAGAAGGAAAATCCTTGGCCACCAATGCGACCACACCAGGGGCCAGCTTCCCGCTGAAGTGAGGCCGCGTCAAGCCAAGGGCAGAGGATATATCAGACGTATTATGAATGTATCATCAGGCCCTCAGCGAGAGAAACGCATGACTTTGGATTTCTTTGGGAACAGCTAAGATTGAGAGAATAATCCCAGTGTTGTTACAAGATGGTGAGTCTTTTGGGTGTTCTCCTGAAAGATTGTTTGACTAAGTTGGCACAACTACAGTCCTATTTGGGTTGGACCACTACTGTAAGGCAGACTTGTAGGGATTTGCATGATATTTGCACAGTTTAAGTACAAGTTGATAAATTTGTTCCGCTGAATCTTTCCATTATCCCGTGTTTAGCCAGGATCCCTACTTGAATTTTATTTCCTTTTTACCATGACGAAGTCTAGAAAGTTATGGCATGTTTCTTTTTATAAAAAGAAAATATTCTGATGGGCAAGACTGCAAAGTTTTGATAAGCCAAGATCTACTACCATTTTTCCACTCCCAAGGTAATTCGCGGTAATATTGTAAAGGGACTAGACGATCCTATTACCAAGGCCTGGAAAAAAGATGCTCGTCCTTTTAGAGACAGTCGTACTATTTCCATTACGCGAAAAAGAGCAGGACTACTCCCTGAAAACCGTAGGTCAAAAAGGCCCTCCCAGGCACTCAAGAAACTCAAATGCCAACTCTCGGCATCTGGGCTGCTTCATTGGCGGAGAGAAGGGACTTACAAGGAAAATCGGTCAAACAACTATCTTTGTTTTCTTCTTGCACAAAAGGCTGAGAAGGACGCGGAATTATGCAAGAAGACAATGCTACTCATCACAAGGGTTTCTGTCGGGTAAATACCGGCTAAACCACGGCAACTAGAGTTTGCTTACTATGAAGGAGCAGAGGAATAGGTTTATTATGTAGTAGAATTAGACTAATACAACCATCCCCCGTTCTGATTTACATTCACCTCGTGCCACAGGTTTTGAATAAGGTTTATGGAATAAATGGGCTTGTGTGGCCACCACAAAGCCCTAACCTCTCTCTGGCCGAGCTATAGACAGTAAATAGTTCAGTCAATCAATCTCTGTATCTGAGAACATTTGGAAGGTGTGAAAATTTAGACATTCAATAACGGCAGTTACGTTACTAAGCAATTCTGTATACACACAGTTACGTTACTAAGCAAATTCTGTATACACAAACACAACCACAACCACAACCACAACCACAACCAAACACTGATAGTGGCTATATCAAAAGCATACACGCTACACCACTCGTCCGCCTCCCGCTTAGTTGCACGACGTCGACTCGACGTTTCTGTTGACCGACATGCAGTCGTAGTACTGAGCATAGCACTTGGTGGTCGCCGTCAAGTACGAATCCGAGAAGCTGACGGTGCGCTTCATCAGCGCCTTGCCCTGGAAGTCAAAGTACGAGACTTCTCTCTCCTCAATCTCGCCATCGCGCTTCCACCAGCTGTTTGAGTTGGCACCGGCCGCCTTTTGCTTGCATCCCTCGGCATAAACGCTTAGGCACGAGTCGCGCTGCGTCGCGCACGCATCGGCACACGCATTCTTGGCGCCGCTGCTACCGCCGTACGACGGGCACTGGGACCAGATCTTGTCGCTGTACAACTTCCACGGGTGCGAGCTCTTGTCCGCCGCACCCACGTTGTTGCATCCGACAATCGGCAGCGCAATGCCGCCGCACGGGTTGCCCGGCGAGTAACCCCACTTACTGCTGGACGGCTGCGTGCAGATTGACGTGGCTGAGGGTATGACAGTGGTTGAAGTCGTCGACGTGCTGCTAGCGGTGGGCTTGGTCGAGGTCGCGGCGCAAG